>CP135541.1:4970297-4992038 GCA_032402905.1 Khaya senegalensis
CACATTTGAATCTTCTTCATTTCTTTATTCATATATTTTTTCCACAACTAGGAGACATTAAAGTTTTATCTCAGGAAATAAAAGGCCTCTATATGCCAAATTTCTCATCAAATTTGTTTTCGGTTAGTAAGATAACAAAAGACTTAAATTGTTGTGTCATCTTTGAACCCAATAAAGTAATATTTCAGGAAATACTAACTGGGAAGAAGATTGGTGAGGGAAGACTACATAACGGCCTATATTTTTTGGATAGCACTAATCAAGCTCTTAGAGTTGAAGAATATCGTGGACTTCAAAAACTTTGGCATGCAAGATTAGGAAATCCTCCTAGCAACATTCTGTGCAAAATGATTCCGAATATGAAGTGTAGTGATTTTAAACAATGTAGGGCCTGTAATTTAGGAAAACAAATTAAACTTCCTTTTGTACATTCGAAAACTTGTTATAATGAAACTTTTGATCTTATACACTCTGATTTATGGACTTGTCCTTTAGAATCTCATAATGACTTTAAATATTTTGTGACATTCATTGACCACAAGTCTAGATACACTTGAATATATTTGATTAAAAATAAATTGGAGACCTTATCATGTTTTAAAGAATTTGTATCCTTAATTGAAAATCAACTTAGTAAAAGAATTAAGATTCTTAGGATCGATAATAGGGGAGAATACATTAGTAATGTGTTTGAGGATTACTTGAAAAACTTAAGGATAATTCACCAAACAACTTGTCCTTACACACCCAAACAAAATGGTGTAGCCGAACCAAAAAATCATCACATCTTAGATATAGGAAGATCATTGATGTTTCATTATAATGTCCTCAAAAGATATTGAAATGAAGCCATTCTCACTACCATACATTTGATTAACCAAATGCCTTCTGAATTATTAAATAGAAAATCTCCTTTTGAGTTTTTCTATAATAGACAATCAAACTTATCTTACCTCAATGTTTTTGGTTGTACTTGTTATGTTCATATCCCTAATCATGCTAGAGATAAATTGAGTCATAGGAGTGTAAAGTGTATATTTTTGGGGTATTGCATCGATAAAAAGTGTTATAAATGTTTAGATCCTTGTACAAATGAGAAATTTATCTCAAGAAATGTTACATTTTTAGAAAATTGATACGAACCTTGAAAGGAATGAATCGTCACGGAACCGGAGTTTCAAAGAAAGTCTAAGAATTTAAGTATTTCGGAAGGTTTCGACGCCACAAGAACTTTGTTGATGGAACAACAAAGAATTCTTGATAAGCCTAGGTAGAACGCCACAAGTTAGCTTGATAAGTTCTAAGTTGTAAAAAAGAACAATGAAAAGAAAATAATTCCTCACAATTTTTTTTGTCCAGCAAAACTTCCTTCCTTTGAAAAAAAGAAGACTATTTATAATAGTCTTAAATCAATCCTAGTATAATTAGAATAAAAAGTTTCCCAAGCTAATAAAGAGTAATTTAGGAAAATATATAAAAGTTTATAGAATTAAGAAATTTAATAATTAATACATAAAGTATAAATTTGGCTAAGATTTAATCTTGCACTCCATTGCTTGTATTCTTCCTTACTTGTCTTTAGAATATCCAAATTTGTATGATTTATTGAGATCTTCTCAATTAATGCACTTTGACTAAATCTCACAGCTAAGGAAGCTTCTTTTGAACATATCTTACAAAATAAAATTAGCAAATTATTAGATAACTTAATTAATAAAAATAATTAAAATAAATTAAGCTAATTAACTTCCTAAATAATAGCTAACTTTTCTAATTAATTATTTAAAACATGTATAAATAACAGTAATAAGCTGCGAGACTCCCTCAATGTTACTACACGCCCCATTTTTATACAAAAACTTTTGAATGTGCGTAAAGAGGACTGTTTTAAGTTTATTTGCACAACTTCTTGTTATAGGTCCACTAGGCCATTCCAATGGTTCCATTGACTCATGATTAGATATTTTGACCTTGTTGACATCGAAGACTTCTAATTAACTTTCATTTGCTCCTTGATTTGCATCAAAAATGATCCATACTTTGACAAAGTGAGAAAAGAGGAAGAAACCAAATATTCTCTTCCTTTATCTATTGTGGGTAGCCGATTGAGTTCATTAAAAAATAATGATCAAATCAATAATCGTGGAGTTGGTTTGAATAAGAGTAAAAATGAGGATTCTAACTCTCAAGATTTACTACCACAAAATGATAATATTGATGAATCATTAGAATCAAATGAAGAACAAAACATAGTTAGTGAAAGTCAAAGTGAGGAAACACCTAGTGATGAGCAACCTAATGCTCAATTAGATTCTCAAAATGAAATCCCATTTAGTTCTTCACAGGTTGATCAAAATGAGAGAGAGTCCACTTCTCTATCACATGATCAAAATTTTGCACTTAGAAGATCTCAAAGAATTAGAAAGTCTCCATCCGAATGGAAAAAAAAAAAAGGGTATTCTTTGTTGATTAAATAAATTTAAGTGTTTAGCTTAAGATTTCAAAGATTCAACAAAAAACCAAGTGAAAAATACAAGTAGATAGAAGATATAGCAAGATAGAAAAAGAATAGCTTTTCATTCAATCTTTCAATATTTACACATGATGATTTTATATATACAGCATCCTAATGGCTAGGTACAAGCATACTTTACTTTTTCAATAACTAGGTACAACATATAACAACACATCTTTTAAATTTAAAAAATTAGTTGTTATGTTTGTCTTTTAGTGACTGACAAAATCTAGTTGTTATTTTATTCTTTAGTGACTAGTTTTTAAAACACTTGAAATAGGTTTCGGGCTTGATGTGGGCATCCATAGACTAGCCAAAGAGTTATTTGGGCGCTTCTACATTCTTTGAATCTTCAATCTTAATCTCTTCATCTTCAACATTCTTCTATGGGAACAAGGTCACAACCCATTCCATAAAAAATTATTATACTTTAGATAATGTTAAAGAGAGTTATAGAGTTTTTTTAACCAAATTGGATAATTTAGGAGAACAATCTCATTACGATGAGGCCAAAGACATTCCTATTTGGAGAAATGCCATGGATGAGGAGTTGAATACTTTAGCTAGATATAAAACATCGAAAATTGTTCCTTTTCCTCAAGGTAAAAAGATAGTTGGGTGTAAGTGGGTGTACAAAACTAAGTTGAAAACTGATGGTTCCGTTGAAAAATATAAAGTTAGATTGGTTGTTGTTAAAGGATTCACTCAAACTTATGGTTTAGATTACACTAAGACATTTGCACTAGTGACCAAGATGAACACTATTAGAGTTGTCTTGTCCTTAGCCACTAATTATGAATGAAAAATGTATCAAATGGATGTTCAAAATGCTTTTCTCCAAGAGGAATTAGAGGAAGAGGTTTACATGGATATTCCACAAGGATACAACATTAAAGTACCAAGAACACATGTGTGTGTAAATTTAGAAAAGTCATTTATGGCTTAAAACAATCACCTAGGGTTTGGTACTCTAAGTTGTAAGGTGCATTAACTTCTCAACATTTCAAGATTAGTAGTGCTGATTATTCTTTATTCATCAAACACTCTAATAATAGTATTACAATTGTGATAATCTATGTAGATAATATAATTATAACCAAAAGTGATACATTAGGAATAAAAAGCACTAAAAATTATTTAAAGTCTACTTTTGATATTAAAGACCTTAAATACTTACTGTATTTTCTAAGTATAGAAATTGCTCATTCTAATAAAGGTCTTTTTCTATCCCAAAGGAAATACACACTTAATCTTTTGAAAAAAATAGGTAAGCTTAGAGAGAAGAGAGCTTCAACACCAATTGAAGGATAAGCCAAAAAGAAAGAACATGGACATCACCAAATTGGTAGACCAAATACTTAAATATCTCAAAGGAACACTAGGACAAGGAATACTAATGAAAAAACATGGACATCACCAAATTCTAGCCTACACAGATGTTGATTGGGTGAAAAGTACTAAAGATCGCAAGTCTACAACCGGATATTGCACTTTTGTTGGTGGGAATTTGGTGACTTAAAGAGTAAAAAGCGAACCATGGTGGCCAAATCAAGTGCCGAAGCTAAATATAGAGCAATGGCTTCAACCACTAGTGGATTGATATAGTTAAAGGCATTGGTTGAAAATTTGGGATTTGAAAGTGGAGGCACCAAAGCTATATTGTGATAATAAGTCAGCAATACATATTGCAAACAATTCGGTGTTTCATGAGAGGACTAAGCACATAGAAGTAGATTGTCACTTTATAAGAGAAAAGTATTTGAACAAGACAATCTCAATGCTTTATGTGAAGAGTAAAGATCAATTGGCAGATGTGTTCACCAAACCTCCAAGTATTCAACAACTCCACAAGTTCATTAGCAAGTTAAAGTTAAACTTAATCAATTTGTTTAAGCCCAACTTGAGGGGGAGTGTTGAAACTAATAGTTACAGTAACTAATATAGATTTTGGTTCACTCATCATCATTTCACACAATCTAGAAGGCACATTACAAGCACATAGAGAAAGTGGACACAAGAAGACATAAACTAGCCTTTTAAATAGTGACTGTTGTGCACAGTAGTTGTTATAAACAGTAACGGTCAAAAATTTGAAAAACTAGCTATTACAAACTTATGTATATAAACATATCATTGTAAATGAAAAATATAGAAAAAAAAAAAACCTCCTTATTCTTTCATCAATACTTTCTTTCACATTTGAATATTTTTCATTTCTTCATTAATATATTTTTTCCACATGATTGATGAAAGTGCTATCAAATGATTTCAAACTTCACCTTTTGGCCAAAAGTGATACAGAATGCCTTCAAACGTTACATTTTAAACCAGAATTGATATAAAATACTTTCAAACATCTTTGTTTCTACCAAAAATTGTGTGAAACTCATTGCAACCTCACCTCCTTAATAAAAAATACAATAAAATGCTATAAAATGTCACCGTTTTCATGAAAAATGGAATAGAATGCATAAAAACATTGCTAATTTCATTCTAAGTTGTTTAAAATGTCACTTCATTGCTGCTAATGCTCTCAAGTACTACCTTTCCTACTGACAATGGTATAAAACACTTGTGAACACTAGCTTTTCATCCAAGAGGCCTTGAAATCACTGTACAACTTGCTAAAACATAGTTGTTGTTATCAAAATTTCAATATAACACTTGGAAACATCACCATTTCACAGAAAATGCAACAGAATGCTTTCAAACATGACCCATGTTTGGCGAAAGTGCTACAAAATGATTTCTAACTTCACCATTTTGTCAAAAGAGATACACAATGCCTTCAAACGTCACATTTTTAGCCAAAAATGACACAAAATGCCTTCAAACATCATCATTTTTGCTACAAATGGTGCAAAACTCTTTGCAACCTCAACTTTTTAATAAAACCTGCAATAAAATGTTGTAAAATGTCATCATTTTTATGAAAAATGCAAAATAATACTTTAAAAATTTTTGCAATATTTTAGTTATATAATTTGAGTTCCACTACCTGTAAGAAGAGGTTCAACACTTCCAATATCATTTTTTCTAACTACTACCACCATTTAAGGATATGTATCTAAATATCAAACAAAATATATTTAATAGACTAATTTTCTTTTTTAACATATATTTACCTCAAAATGATTTGTTAAGAATATATAAATACTTATATATGTAAATCTATAAACAAACCAAAATTATATGTCCATGCCCCTTCTTTTTTTTTTTTATCTTTGCGTACTATACCTCAGATATACTTCCAGGCTTCGAGAATTTTTCCTTACCTGAAAAAAAAAAATAAAACCAATAGGGGTAAGCAAACAAAATTGCCTAGTAAGATAAACATAATTTTCAGATAATGACTTTATTACTTTAAGCCAATTCATATACCAATAAGTGGTGCATTTGCCTACTCATAAGTATATTTATACATACATAAATATAAGCAATTATGCGCATATATTTATAATCACACAATTTTGCACCAAAATATGCCAATTTGGAAAATTTTCTTATTTTTCATTGAAAATTCATTCATTTTCATTTTCTTTCTTTCTTTCTTTTTATGATTAATCATGGCTAATGTATTTTTAATTAGTGGTCACATCATACTTTTACAATCCTTATCTCCCTTATATTGTCCATGTAAGACCATTTTTAGTGTGAGGTAACAAGATCTAGCCTATGGTGATACGAATCTCGAAAGGAACGAATCATCACAGAAGTAGAGTTTCAAGGAAAGTTTAAGAATTAAGTATTTCGGAAGGTTTCAACATCACAAGAACTTTGTTGATGGAACAACAAAAAATTCTTGATAAGTTTAGGTAGAACGCCACAAGCGAGCTTGATAAGTTTTAAGTTGTAAAAAAGAACAATGAAAAGAAAATAATTCCTCACAATTTTTTTTGTCTGGCAAAACCTCCTTCATTTGAAAAAAAAAAAAAAAAAAGACTATTTATAATAGTTTTAAATCTAATCCTGGTAGAATTAGAATAAAAACTTCCTTAAGATAATAAAAAATAATTTAGAAAAATATATAAAAATTTATAAAATTAAGAAATCTAATAATTAATACATAAAGTATAAATTTGGCTAATATTTGATCTTGCACTCCATTGCTTGCATCCTTCCTTGTCTTTAGAATATCCAGATTTGTATGATTTATTGAGATCTTCTTAATTAATGCACTTTGATTAAATCTTACAGTTAAGGAAGCTTCTTTTGAACATATCCTATAAAATAAAATTAGCCAATTATTAGATAACTCAATTAATAAAGACAATTAAAATAAATTAAGCTAATTAACTTCCTAAATAATAACTAACTTTTCTAATTAATTATTTAAAACATGCGTAAATAATAGTAACAAGTCGCAAGACTCCCTTAAGGTTGTTGTGCGCTCGACTTTCATACAAAAACTTTTGAATGTGCGTAAAAAGGACTGTTTTAAGTTTTTTTTTTACGACTCCTTGTTATAGGTTCACTAGGCCTCTCCAATGGTTCCATTGACTCATGTTAGATATTTTGACCTTGTTGACATTTAAGACTTCTAATTGAATTTCATTTGCTCCTTGATTTGCATCATATGGTCACACAAACCAACTTTGTTCCCAACTTTGTTCCCAACTTTGGCCACAATATTTTTCAAAAATAACTAAGGAACTTAACATCACGATCAGACACTATATTTTTCGGAACACTATGTAAATGTACTATCTCTTTAAAAAAAGATTAGCCACATGAGTGGCATCATCTGATTTGCAACATGGAATGAAGTATGCCATCTTTGAATATCTGTCAACCACAACAAAAATAGAATCCCTACCCCCTCTAGATCTAGGCAAACCTAAAACGAAATCTATGGAAATATCTACCCATGGTTTACTAGGTATAGGTAAAGGGGTATACAAACCATGTGGCAAGACTCTAGATTTAGCTAGCTTACAAATGATGCATCTCTCACAAATCCTCTCAACGTCTCTACGCATATGAGGCCAAAAGAAATGCTCGCTAAGTATGTCTAAGGTCTTTTGAATACCAAAATGCCCCATCAATCCTCCATCATGTGACTCTCTAACAAGTAACTCCCTAAGTGAGCTATGTGGAATGCACACACGTTTCTCCTTAAAAAGATAACCATCATGTCTAAAAAACTTATCAAATGCAGCATGCTTACATGCATCATATACAATGGCAAAATCATGATCTGTAGGATACAATTCCTTTATAAACTCAAAACCAAGCAATTTAGAGTTTAAGAAAGTAAGAAATGCGTATCTCCTCGAAAGTGCATTAGCAACTACATTTTCCTTACCTTGTTTGTATCGAATTACATAGGGAAATGTCTTAAGGAATTCAGCCCATTTGGCATGTCTTCGATTAAGTTTGTTTTGTCCTTTCAAATGTTTTAGAGACTCATGATCCGTATGAATTACGAATTCTTTAGGCCATAAATAGTGCTGCCACGTTTCTAAGGCTCTGATAAGTGCATACATCTCCTTGTCATATGTGGGGTACTTCAAGGCGGCTCTGTTCAGCTTTTCAAAGAAGCATGCTATAGGTTTCTTCTCTTGCATTAAAACAGCTCAAATTCCTACACCAGAAGCATCACATTCGATTTCAAATGTTTTGGAAAAATCTGGAAGTGATAGTACCGGTGCAAAAATTAACTTATCTTTAAGATAAGGAAATGACTTATCTTGTGCTTCTCCCCTATGAATGCCATGTTTTTCTTGATAACCTCAGTGAGAGGTGCTACAATGGTGCTGAAGTCTTTAATGAAATGACGATAGAAACTTGCTAAACCATGGAAACTCCTAACTTCAATTACACTTTTGGAAGTAGGCCAATCTCGTATCGTTTTTATCTTTTCCATATCAACTTGTAGTCCTTTTGAGCTCACTACAAAACCAAGAAAAACAATGTTATCCGTGCAAAATGTACACTTTTTAAGATTAGCATAAAGCTTGTCTTTGCGCAAAGTATCTAAAATGCAATGCAAATGTTGAATATGATCATTTAGACACTTGTTGTAAATCAAAATATCATCGAAGTAAACAACAACAAATTTACCAATGAAAGCTCGTAATACATGATTCATTAAGCACATGAATGTATTTGGTGCATTCGTAAGACCAAAAGGCATAACTAACCACTCATACAATCCAAATTTAGTCTTAAATGCATTTTTCCATTCATCTCTCTCTCTCATTCTAATATAATGATAACCACTTTTCAAATCAATTTTAGAGAATATAGATGCACCATGTAACTCGTCTAACATATCATCTAACCTAGGAATAGGATGACGATACTTAACTGTCATGTTGTTAATGGCACGACAATCTACACACATTCTCCATGATCCATCTTTTTTAGGTACAACAAGAACAGGAACAGCACATGGACTCATGCTCTCTCGTACGTACCCTTTTGACATTAAGTCTTCCACTTGTCTTTGTATCTCTTTCGTTTCCTCTGGATTACACCTATAAGCAGGTCGATTAAGAATAGAAGCTCTAGGAATGAAGTCAATCTGATGCTCAATGCCTCGAATGGGTGGCAGTCCATTCAGAGTCTCCTCTAGAAAAATATCCTCAAATTCCTGCAAAAAAGAAGTAATCGGAGAAGGAAGAGAAGGATCAAGCTCATTAGTGCTCAAACATACTTCTTTGTACAAGAGCACAAGGATTGATCGGTGAGAATGAATAGTACTCCTCACATCACTCATGCATGCATAAAGACTCTTTTTTTTTTCTTTTTTACTTTCTTCTGATTTTTCCCCGTTTTTATTTTTACTCATGCTCTCAAATTTCGCATTTTTTTCCACACCCTCATTTTATTTTTCTTTTGCTGTTTCTTGGCTCGCTCTTTCTTTTTCACTTAGCTCTATATCTCTTTTAATTCTTGATTGATCCTCATGCACAAGATGCGACGATAGGGGAATGAGAGTGTATTTCTTATGATTCATGACAAAAGAGTAATGGTTCTTATACCCATGATATGTGACTCGCCTATCATACTGCCAAGGATGTCCTAACAGCATATAATTAGCTTGCATAGGGACTACATCACATAAAACTTCATCATGATACTTTCCTATAGCAAAGGACATTAAAACTTGCTTATCAACTCTAAGCTCGCCACAATTGTTCAACCACTGTAACTTGTAAGGCTTAGGATGATTTAACAAGGGAAGGCCAAGTTTCTTTACTATAAGTGTGCTAGCCACATTAGTACAACTGCCACCATCAATAATAACATTACATAACTTGTTATTAATTAGACACCTAGTATGAAAGATGTTCTCACGTTACTCAGTCTCATCATCTTTGATTTGTGCATTCAATGCCCTACGTGTCACTAGACATTCTCCTTTAAATTCATGTGGATCTTCAAGCTTGTCTTCATCACTTGTATCTTCAAAAGTTGACATTTCTACATTCACGGCTTGATCATCATTTTCATCATATTCTGGCATGATCATTAGGGTCCTTCTATTTAGGCATTGAGAAGCGACATGCCCTACACTAGAACACTTAAAGCATTTAACATTACGAGGCTTAGAAAAATTAGAATTGGTACCTTTTTCTTTGCTTCTCTCAGCCTCCTTAGGGTTAAAAATCTCCATCTTGCTTTTTAAATCATATTTTGTGTTTTGCTTGTTCCCATCAGATTTCCAAGATTTTAAATTCAAACTAGATCTATAAGTGGACTTGGAAAGCTTCTTTTGTTTCAATTGCCTCTCTACCTTCATTGCCATGTGAACCATGTCCTCAATATCAACATAATGGTGTAATTCAACAATATCAGCAATCTCATGATTCAATCCTTCTAAGAACCTAGCCATGGTAGCCTTACGATCCTCCTCAAGATTTGCTCGGATCATTGCGATCTCCATCTATTGTAGTAGTCCTACACAGATTTGGATCCTTGAGTCAATCTCTGCAAGCGTTGATGTAGTTCCCTATAGTAATGGTTAGGAGTGAAACACTTTCTCAAGATCGCTTTCATCTCCTCCCATGTACTAACAGGTGGTTCTTTATTTTGTTGCATATTCAAAATAAGTTGATCCCACCAAATTAAGGCATAGTTAGTGAATTCTACGGTGGCATAAAAGAGATAAACTAATAAAATAAAACTAATTAATTTAAATTTCCTTAAACTTGCCAATTTTCTATTTTTCCCTTTAAATGGATATTTTCTTTATTTGCTTCATATAAGTGATGTAGCAATCAAGCAAGTGAGATATCATTGGCCCAAGTGATCATGGTTAAATCATGGGAATAACTTGGGTCTTTAAATGGGGCTTGGGCTAAATGGTTTAAAGGAAAATTGAGAGTTTGACTAAATTGAGTTTTGGTATTCTAATATAGTTGGGTTTGGTGAGTTAAAGTGTTTATGAGTTTGGTTCCTTGATTCATATCATCCTCCCCAGGTTTGAGAGGATTTGTCTTCAAATTCGAAAGATTTTCATCCTCTAAGTATGGTGAAAGATCTCCCACATTAAATGTAGCTGAAACTCCACCCAACTCATCTGGTAAGGCCACCTTATATGCATTATCACCTACTCTCGCAATGATCTCAAAAGGCCTATCTGCTCTAAGGGCGATCTTGCTTTTTCTTTTAGAAAGAAACCTTTCTTTCCGCAAATGCAGCCAAACCAAGTCTCTAGGTTAAAAAACCAAAGGTTTCCTATGCTTGTTTGCCCTTCTTTTGTAGTCTTCATTAGCTTTCTCAATTTTCTTCTTAACTTCTTCATGAAACTTCTTCATCATCTTGATCTTCTCATTGACATCCTTGGGAACTTGAAAGTCTATTGGTAGTGAGGTAAGATTAATAGGAGTGAGGGGATTAACACCATAAACAACCTCAAAAGGAGAGTGACTTGTAGTAGTGCTTGTTGACCGATTATAAGTAAATTCAGCTTGTGCTAATTTTAGATCCCAATCGCTTAAGTGCCGACTAACCAAATTTCTTAAGAGATTACCTAATGTGCGATTAGTAACTTCTATTTGACCATCGATTTGAGGATGGTGAGAAGTACTAAGGAGAAGTTTAGTGTCGATCTTACCCCCTAAGCTCTCCCAAAAGTGACTTAGAAATTTTGTATTCTGGTTCGATGCTATAGTTCTTGGAACACCATGAAGTCGAACAATCTCTCTAAAGAACAAATCTGTCACCTTAGAAGCATCATCCGTCTTGTGACATGGAATGAATGAGCCATCTTAGAGAAACGGTCCACTACTACCATGATAGAATCTTTCCTTCTTTGAGTTTTAGGGAGAGCAACCACAAAATCCATACTCAAATCCTCCCAAATCTGATCTAGAATTGGCAAAGGTGTATAAGGCCAATCTTTGAAGTGTGCTTTAGCCCGTTGACAAGTGCCACATCTCGCAATAATGGCCTGAACATCCCCCAACATTTTTTGCCAATAAAAGTGTTCTTTTAGCAATTCTAAGGTCTTGTGAACACCAAAATGACCTGCCAACCCACTTCCATGTGCTTCTCCAATCAACAACTCTCTATATGAGCTCTTGGGGACACATAACCTGTTTTCTTTAAATAAAAAACCCTCATGAATTGTGTACTCTTTAAAGGCACCCTTGGAACATTTTTGAATCAGATCATGCATCTCCCCATTATGAACATACTGATCTCTTATCAATTGAAAATCCATAACCCTGCCATCAAGTAAAACAAGTAGAGAATATCTTCTACTAAGTGCATCAGCAACAACATTAACTTTCCCTTGTTTATAGTGAGAAACAAAAGTAAAGGATTGCAGGAATTCTACTCATTTGGCATGTCGAGGACTAATCTTGTGTTGCCCATGGAGATACTTCAAGGCTTGGTGGTCTGAATGCAAAACAAATTGTTTGTGTCTAAGATAGTAACTCCAATGATCAAGTGCTCTCACAATAGCAAAAAACTCCTTGTCATAGGTAGAATACCTCTGTTTTGTGTCATTTAACTTCTCACTAAAATAAACAAGAGGTTGTTTGCATTGAGTAAGAATAGCACCGATTCCTAATCCACTTGCATCGCATTCCACCTCAAATAACTTATCAAAATCTGGTAGGGCTAAAATAGGGGCTTCACACAACTTTTGCTTTATCACTTCAAAAGCCTCTTTAGCCAAATTGGTCCATTCAAAAGCACCATTTTTCATACATTCAGTTATAGGAGCCATAATACTACTAAAATGAGGAACAAACCTCCTATAAAAAGAGGCAAGTCCAGGAAAGCTTCGAACTTCTGTGATAGACTTAGGCTCAGGCCATGACTTAATAGCTTCTACCTTAAATTCATCCACCATAATACCATCCTTAGAAATTATATAGCCAAGGAACACCACACGATCAACAAAGAACACACACTTCTCAAGTTTGGCATACAACTTTTGAGTTTTTAAAGTTTCAAAAACCTGTTGCAAATGATCAACATGTGCCTCATCACTTTGGCTATACACCAAAATATTATCAAAGTAAACTACCACAAATCGGCTAATAAAAGGCTTGAGAATTTCATTCATTAACCTCATAAATGTACTCGGAGTATTGGAAAGTCCGAATGGCATAACTAATCATTCATATAACCCGTGCTTGGTCTTGAAAGCTGACTTCCATTCATCCCTTTCCCTCATTCCAATCTGATGGTATCCACTCCTTAAGTTAATTTTTGAAAAAATCACAGCTCAATGCAACTCATCAAGCATGTCATCTAATCGAGGAATAGGGTATCGATATTTGATGGTTATATTATTGATCGCCCTACTATCAACACACATGTGAAATGAACCATCTTTCTTTGGAACTAACAAGGCTGGAATTGAGCATGGACTCATGCTTTCTCGTACAAAACCCTTTGAAATCAGCTCCTCCACTTGTCTTTGTAACTCCTTAGCCTCTATAGGATTGCATCAATAGGCTGTCCTATTGGGAAGTTGAGCCCCATGTAATAAATCAACTTGATGCTCTATTCCTCTAAATGTTGACAACCCAATGGGTAAATCATCAGGAAACACATCTCTATAATCACTCAACAAGGGCTGAATCATGAGGTGAAGTTGTTTGGTCTCTTGAACTTCCTGTTTCTCAATCATAAGCAAAGCATAAATTGGCTGACTCATTCTAAAACTCTTCTCAATTTTAGCCCCACTTAAGAATAGATTGTTTTGTTTAGTTTCTAGCCTTTGAGAAGGTGGATTTGCTTGGAAAAGCTTTAAAGGAGTTAAAGTAATTAATTTACCCTCAAACTTAAAAGAATAATTGTTCTTTCTACCATCATGTTTAACCTCCCTATCAAATTGCCAAGGACGGCCTAATAACACATGACAAGCATCCATTGGAATAATATCACACAACACTTCATCTTTATAATGCTTCCCAATTGAGAAAGAAAGGGGTACTTGCCTTGTGGTGCAGTAGGCAACCCAATCTTATCCACAAGTGTCGTAGAGGCCACATTGAAACAACTTCTACTTTCAATTATCACTATACACACCTTATTATTGATGGTGCAACGAGTTTGAAAAATATTCAGCTCCTGATCTTCTTGGGGATTTATTTATATGTAAGGCACGTCACAATACGAGCATAGAACTGCAATCAGCTTCCTCCACTATTTCTTCTTCTTGTTCGATTGCCATTTCATCACTTTCTGCCTCATCTTCTTCTTCAATTGACTCTTCAATTATTTGGATGTCCTTAAATGTCATTACTCTTTTGTTTGGATAATTAGCTTGGAAATGGCCATACCCTTGATACTTGAAACATTTCTTACCACTAAGCTCATTTTTGCTATGTTTAAAAGGAATGGGAGAGTTTTTTCGAGGCTCTTGGATTTTGCCATGACCCTTATCCTCTGGAGTGAATTTAGGCTTGGAATAAGAGGAGGAACCTTTAATGAAAGTAGGTCCCTTAGTGAAAGACTTGAAACCTGTCACCCTTGCACTTTTTGTTTGCTTTTCAACCTTAACTGCAAGTTTGTACACGTCTTCAAAGGTGTAATAAGGCTGTAACTCTACCATATGAACTATGTCTAGCTTTAATCCCCCCCAAAAACGGTCTATAGTTTGCTCTTTAACTTCTGGTAAATCACTTCTTATCATCAACTTCTCGAATTTCTGAATATACTCCTCTACACTACCATCTCCTTGCTTAAGTGTATGGAGTTTTAAATACAATTCTTGCGTATATCATTCAGGCAAGAACCTTCTCTTAAGAAGTTTTTTCAATTTCTCCTAAGAACGAACTCGATCTTTTCTTTCTCGACTTCTTTGCTTTTTGACATTTTCCCACCACAGCGAAGCATAATCTTTGAAACGAAGGGTAGCCAACTTACATTTTTTATCATCAGAGTACCCTTTATATTCAAAAACCCTCTTAATAGCATGTAACCAATCAACAAAATGATCTAGATTCAAACTCCCTTCAAATTCTGGAATGTCAATTTTTAAGTCCCTATCATCATCACAATCCCTCCTTCTTACAACCTTGGTATCACTATCACTAGAAGAATAAACCTCCTTCTTTTCATAATCTCTAGGTAATGGGGGTTGTCTTACATGTCTTGGGCAAGTGGTTGATTCGCGAGGTGGAGGAGTACGTCTTTGCGGATGACAATTTTGTCGGTTTTGAACTGCTTGCTCTTGGAAGAGTTGAATTACTTGGTTTAATGTAGCCTTAAGATCATTTATTTCCTCTTAAAGTTTTAATTGACCTACTTCCCATGGTGGAGTTGGGGAAGAGGAAGAGTTTCTGTTAGCCATTTGAGAATTAGGGGAAAATTAAATATTTGAGTAAAGTGTTTGGGTAGTATTTATGGTGATGTGTTAAGTAATGAGATCTAAGAATTATATGAGGTACTTGGGTTTAAGGGGGTTTGTTTTTTTTTTTTTTCACTAGAGAAATCTAAAACAGTCAACAAAAAGTTTCCAGCTACAACCAAAATGCAATCCATGATAGACAACACACTTAAGCCCACAACTACTACAATTATAACACAACTTCTCCTTTCAATCAACAAGTGAAGAAAAGGCAGTAGATGAACTCACCTCAGCCAAACCAAAGCTTTGATACCAATCTTGATGTGGATCTTTACCAAATTCCAGCAATATCAACAGGTGAGTAAAGTGTGAATCAAATGAAGAGAAAAGAATCGAAATAGCTAAGATTGATCCAAGGCATAAAGGCAAAGCCACCAACCAAGGAAACCACCACCTAAATTCCAGCAACAAGAAAATTTAAGGTCAAGGTTTGTTTAAGCTTGAAGAACAAGCTCAATGTTCAATTTTTACTTTTCCACCAGAAAAACCTCCCCTTACAAAGCATTGGAGACCCTTTTAAAAAGTCTAATGCAAAATAAAATAACACTAATACATTTTCCAAGATCAAAAGTAATGACAATTACTTAACATATAAGATAATCTCAAAATGGAAAATGGATACAAATGCTTTGTTGGAGCAGAAATTGTCTTGGCCTAATACTGTAACTTTTGTAGTCTGCCTCTTATCCTCCATAAATGCATTCTTGGACTTTGCAAATGATTTGAACTTACTTGCTGGAACTTCTAAAGTGACATAAAAGAGACAAACTACTAAAACAAAATACTAATTAACTTAAATTTCCTTAAACTTACCAATTTTCCATTTTTCCCTTCAAATGGATATTTTCTTGATTTGCTTTATGTAAGTGATTTAGCAATCAAGCAAGTGAGATATCATTGGCCCAAGTGATCATGGTTAAACCATGGGAATAACTTGGGTCTTTAAATGGGGCTTGGGCTGAATGGTTTAAAGGAAAATTGAAAATTTGACCAAATTGGATTTTGGTGATCGAATATAGTTGGGGTTTGGTGAGTTAAAGTGTTTATGGGTTTAGTTCCTTGATTCATATCAGTAGCTTGCGTCTTCTCCAACAAATCACGGTAATCATTCATTACACGTTTAAGTCTCAAAACATGTCCTTGTAATGCATCAAATTTAAAGGCATCGACATATTTTGGTTGGTCATCAGTGATATTGTCTCTGTGTGCCACGGTGTTTTAGATCTGAAAAGAAAGATTGGAATAGCAAAATAGGTCTCACAAAGCTCTCTTTTTTTTTTTCTTGTCACTCAACAATATACTCACAGCTCTTGTGTTTCACTCTTAATAGGGCTTTTATAAGGGATGCTTACTCTCCTTGCCTTTTTCCACTCAATTTCTCTTCGTATGCTCTTAATTAAATTCTCAAACAAATTAAAGATGTTTGCGTTGTTCAACCAGAGACAAATCAAGAAAATTTTCAATCTCAATGGTAAGAACAAAAGAAGGAAAGCTTATGGATTTAGGTGGCTTAGAAGGCAGTCAATTTAGGAAGTGGTAAGAAAAATTTTTGGTAAGTTTAGGTATTGGCCAGATTGGTTAGATTTTGATATGATAAAATTGGTATAATTAGGAGTGGAAATAATTGGTAAAGTAGTTGAATATGTTGTGATTTTAGCTGGAAATGTAATTTTGGTAAAGGCTGAAAATTGTAATTGTCCTAATTTAGTTGCCAAAAATTGTAGGAAATTTGGCCAAAATTTGGTAGCTTTTGGTTCCCAATTATTGACATAATATTTTGGTTTTAATTAACATTTAAAGATATTTTCCTTTCTTGCAATTTGCCTTCTTTTTTTTTGTTTTCTTTTTTTTTTCTTTTTTTTTCTTTTTTTTAAAAATAAATATGGACCAATAAGGCAACTAGGACAAACAAGAAATATTGCCTAGGGTGCACGTGACCAGTTTAGAAGTTACGAACCAAAGATGATGGTCACGGCCAACGTGGTTTGGTGGCTGGTTGGTTCAGTTTTGAGGTTAAAAGATGAAAATTAAAGATAGAACAAACAGAAGGTAGAAGAAGAAAAGAGAAAAATAATAAAAAAAAATAAAAAAAAAAAGGATAGAACGAACCTTAATTCTAGAGCCTTGCTCTGATACCAAATGATACGAATCTCGAAAGGAACGAATCATCACGGAAGCGGAGTTTCAAGGAAAGTCTAAGAATTAAGTATTTCGGAAGGTTTCAATGCCACAAGAACTTTGTTAATGGAACAACAAAGAATTCTTGATAAGCCTAGGTAGAACGTTACAAGCAAGCTTGATAAATTCTAAATTGTAAAAAAGAACAATGAAGAGAAAATAATTCCTCACAATTTTTTTGGTCCAGCAAAACTCCCTTTATTTGAAAAAAAAAAAAAAAGAAGACTATTTATAATAGTCTTAAATCTAATCCTAGTAGAATTAGAATAAAAACTTTCCTAAGATAATAAAGAGTAATTTAGAAAAATATATAAAAGTTTATAGAATTAAGAAATCTAATAATTAATACATAAAGTATAAATTTGGCTAAGATTTTGTCTTACACTCCATTGCTTGCATCCTTCCTTGTCTTTAGAATATCCATATTTGTATGATTAATGCACTTTGACTAAATCTCACAATTAAGGAAGCTTCTTTTGGACATGTCCTACAAGATAAAATTAGTCAATTATTAGATGGCTTAATTAATAATGACAATTAAAATAAATTAAGTTAATTAACTTCCTAAATAATAGCTAACTTTCCTAATTAATTATTCTAAATATGTGTAAATAATAGTAATAAGCTGCAGGACTCCCTCAATGTCGCTATGCATCTCACTTTCACACAAAAACTTTTAAATGTACGTAAAGAGGACTGTTTTAAGTTTTTTTGCACGACTCCTTATTATAGGTCTACTAGGCCATTCCAATGGGTCCATTGACTCATAATTAGATATTTTGACCTTGTTGACATCGAAGACTTCTAATTGACTTTCATTTGCTCATTGATTTGCATAAAATAAGCTGTAACCTTGTTCCCATAGAAGAATACCCTATTTTTCTCCATTTGGATGGGTACTTCATAATTCTTTGAAATCTCCTAAGTGAAAAATTTTGATCATGTGATGGAGAAGTGGACTTTCTCTCATTTTGATCAACCTGTGAAGAACTAAATGGGATTTTATCTTGAGAATCTAATTGAGAATTAGGTTACTCATCATTAGGTGTTTGAGTGAATCCTTTAGCAACTAATATAGCTTTATGTTTTTAACAGAACCATCACTTTTTAACTTAGTTTTGTACACCCACTTACACCCAACTGTCTTCTTACCTTGAGGAAAAGGAACAATTTTCTATGTTTTATTTCTAACTAAAGCATCCAACTTCTCATCCATGGCATTTCTCCAAATAAGAATATCCTTGGCCTTATTGGTTAGAAAAACTCTATAACTATCTTTGACATTATTTATAGTATAATAATTTTCTATGAGATGTGCTGTGACATTGTTCCCATAGAAGAATACCCTATTTTTCTTTCATTCGAATAGAGACTTCCTAATTCTTTGAGATCTCCTAAGTAAAAATTTTGATAATGCGATGGAAAAGTGGACTCTTTCTCATTTTGATCAATCATTAGGTGTTTTCCTCATTTTAACTTTCACTAACTATATTTTGTTTTTTATTTGATTCTAATGATCCATCAATATCATCATTTTGTGGTGTTAAATCTTGAGAGTTAAAATCCTTTTTTTCACTCTCATTCAAACCAACTCTACGATTATTGCTTTGATCATTATTTCTTAATGAACTCAATTGGTTACCCATAATAGATAAAGGAAAAGGATCCTCGATTTCCCTCTCATTTCTTATTTTGTCAAACTAAGGATCATTTTTTTAAAAAGTAACATTTATTTAGAGAAATTTCTCATTTATACAAGGATCTAAACATTTATGCACTTTACACTCATATGACTCAATTTATCTCTAGCATGATTAGGAATATAAATATAACAAATACAACCAAATACCTTAAGGTAAAATAAGTTTGGTTGTCTATTATACAAAAATTCAAAAAGAGATTTTACATTTAATAATTTAGAAAGCATTTGGTTAATCAAATGTATGGCAGTGAGAATGGCTTCATTCCAATATCTTTTTGGGACACTGTAATGAAACATCAACGATCTTCTTACATCTAAGATGTGCCAATTTTTTTGTTCAGCTACACCGTTTTGTTTGAGTGTGAAGGACGAGTTGTTTGGTGAACTATATCCTTAAGGTGTTCAAGTAATCTTTAAATGCATTACTAATGTATTCTCCCCCATTATTTATCCTGAGAATCTTAATCATCATGATAAGTTGATTTTCAATTAAGGATACAAATTCTTTAAAAAATGATAAGGTCTCTAATTTATTTTTAATCAAGTATATCTAGACTTGTGGTCAATGAATGTCACAAAATATTTAAAGCCGTTATGAGATTCTAAAGGAGAAGTCCATAAATTAGAGTGTATAATATTAAAAGTTTTATTATAACAAGTTTCTAAATGTACAAAAGTAAGTTTTTATAATAAGTTTCTGAATGTACAAAAGTAAGTTTAGTGTCTTTTCCTATATTACAAGCCCTACATTGTTTAAAATCACTAACCTTCATATTCGGAATCATTTTGCATAGAATGTTGCTAAGAGGATATCCTATTCTTGCATGCCAAAGTTTTTGAAGTCCACGATCTTCTTCAATGCTAAGAGCTTGATTAGTGCTATCCAAAAAAATATAAGCTGTCGTGTAGTCTTCCTTCACCAATCTTTTTCTCTGTTAGTATGTCCTGAAATATCACTTTATTGGGTTCAAACATGACACAATAATTTAAGTCTTTTGTTATCTTGCTAATTGACAACAAATTTGATAAAAAAATTTGAAATATAAAGGCTTTTTGTTTCTATTGAAAATGATAGTTACAGCAACTAATTAGATTTTGGTTGACTCATCATCATTTCACACAATCTAGAAGGCATATTACAAGCATATAGAGAAAGTGGACACAAGAAGACATAAACTAGCCATTTAAACAGTGACCGTTATGTACAGTAGCCGTTGTGAACAGTAACGGTCAAAAAATTTGAAAAACTAGCTGTTACAAACTTATGTATATAAACACAACATTGTAAATGACAAAGATAGAAAAAAGCTTCTTCATTCTTTCATCAATACTTTCTTTTACATTTGAATCTTCTTCATTTCTTCATTAATATATTTTTTCCACATGGTACCAGAGCAAGTTTCATCCTAAATCTACCTTTCATCCTCTATTATTTGTTGGTTCTTGGTGCATTAAGGCATTCCCCTTCAAAGCCGAATTAATAAATGGAAAAGGAGGGCTCGTCATACAACACCAAGAACAAGAGTTCCTTCAAAAGAGTTGATAATGAAAGTAACACCACCTTGAAACTTAACACATTTCCCTTGAATGGAAAAAATTATTCAATTTGGCTCAATCCCACTGAAAGAGCATTAAGTGGAAAACAAGCATTAGGCTTTGTCAATGGAAAAATCACAAAGCCTATCATCACATCAAGTGAGGAATATGAAGATTGGTGTTATAATGATAACTTGGTGTATACATGGATTTTGAATTCTATGGAATCGTCCTTGGTAGGTGCATTCTTAAAGGCTGAATCTTCTAAAGCACTTTGAGAATCTATCAGGAGGCAATTTGGTCATCAAGGAAACTTGATGAGAATATATGAGTTGAAGCACTTCATCAACAATATCAATCTTGGTGGAGGTGATCCAATAAAGTACAACACTAAAATGAAGGAGGCATGGGATAAACTTCAATCCTTAAGGCCGAATACCACCATTATTGAAGAACTAGAAAAAAGGGCCAATGAGGATCTTGTAATCTTATATTTGATGAGTTTGGATTCTGACTACAATGATCTTAGAAACCACATCGTTAGAATTGAGCCTTTGCCCCATTATGATGATGTTGTGAACAAGGTGAATAAAGAGTACATGCAAAGAAAAATTTGAAATGGGAGCTCCAACAAGGCAGAAAGAGGTAGTTTGGTAGATAGCAAGGAAGAAGGTATGATGATTCAAGGAGTGAAAGTCAAGGCTAAGTGCGATAAATGTGGACAGATGCACAACCCTAAGGACAAATGTTGGAAGTGTGGCCATTGCAAGATGCTGGGTCATACTAAAAAAAAATGCTGGATCCTTAATCCACATTTTAAGCCAAACAATTACAAGGAGAAGGCACCACCATAAAGTGCTCAAAATGCAATTAAAAAAGACAAATCAAAACTCCTTGAGGATTTGGCAAAGCTACTTTAGAACCATTTCCCAAACTCCTTTCAAGGTATGGTTTCCAACTCACATTTTAATTTTGACCCTTGGATTA
>CP135541.1:4992538-5009043 GCA_032402905.1 Khaya senegalensis
AGGACATAATAACTGGGAAGAAGATTGGTGAAGGAAGACTACACGATGGCCTATATTTTTTGAATAGCACTAATTAAGCTCTTAGAGTTGAAGAAGACCGTGGACTTCAAAAACTTTGACATGCAAGATTAGAACATCCTCTTAGCAACATTCTGTGCAAAATGATTCCGAATATGAAGTTTAGTGATTATAAACAATGTAGGGCTTGTAATATAGGAAAACAAACTAAACTTCCTTTTTGTACATTCGAAAACTTGTTATAATGAAACTTTTGATCTTATACACTCTAATTTATAAACTTCTCCTTTAGAATCTCATAATGATTTTAAATATTTTGTGACATTCATTAACCACAAGTCTAGATACACTTGGATATACTTGATTAAAAATAAATTGAAAACCTTATCATGTTTTAAAGAATTTGTATTCTTAATTGAAAATCAACTTGGTAAAAGGTTTAAGATTCTTAGGACCGATAATAGGGGAGAATACACTAATAATATGTTTGAGGATTACTTGAAATGCGACGTTTGAAGGCATTGTGCATCACTTTCGACAAAAGGGTGAAGTTTAAAATCATTTTGCAGCACGTTCGTCAAACACAGCTATGTTTGAAAGCTTTCTCTTGCATTTTCTGTGAAACAGTGATGTTTTCTACTGTTATATTGCAATTTTGATAATAACGACCATGTTCTAGTGAATTGTATGTTAATTTCAGGGCTTTTAGGAAGAAAAGTTGGTGTTTGCAAGTGTTTTACACAATTTTCGGTAAGAATGGCGGTGCTTGAAAGTATTATCGACAACGAAGTGACATTTTCAACTATTTGTAATGAAAACGACTATGTTTTTAAGCATTACATTGCATTTTCACAAAAACGACGTCATTTTATAGCATTTTATTGTATTTTTTTATTAAAAGGCTGAGGTTGCAGAGAGGATGATATGAATCAAGGTACCAAACCCATAAACACTTTAACTCACCAAACCCAACTATATTCAAACACCAAAACCTAATTTGGTCAAATTTTCAATTTTCTTTTAACCCATTCAGCCTAAACCTCATTTAAAGACCTAAGTTATTCCCTTGGTTTAACCATGATCACTTGGGCCAATAATACTTCACTTGCATGATTGCCACATCACTTACATGAAACAAATTAAGAAAATATCCATTTAGACGAAAGAATAAAAAATTGGCAAGTTCAAGAAAATTTAAGTTAATTAGTATTTTATTTTATTAGTTTATCTCTTTTATGCTACTTTAGAAGTTTTAGCAAATAAATTCAAATCATTTGCAAGGTCCAAGAATGCATTTATAGAGGATAAGAGGCTGACTACAAAGATTGTAGTATTAGGCCCGCCAAGACAATTTCTATACCAACAAAGTGTTTGTGTCCATTTTTCATTTTGAGATTGTCTTATATATTAAGTAATTGTTATTACTTTTGATCTTGAAAAATGTATTAATATTATTTTAACTTGTATTAAACATTATAAAAGTCTCCAATGCTTTGTAAGGAGGAGTTTTTCTGCTAGAAAAGTAAAAATTGAACATTAAGCTTGCTCTTCAAGTTTAAACAAACCTTTACCCTAAATTTTCTTATTGTTGGAATTTAGATGGTAGTTTTCTTGGTTGGTGACTTTGCCTTTATGCCTTGGATCAATCTTAATTATTTTGATTTTTTTTTTCTTCATTTGATTCACACTTTACTCAACTGTTGGCATTACTGAAATTTGTTAAAGATCCACATCAAAATTGGTATCAAAAGCCTTGGTTTGACTTAGGTGAGTTCATCTATTGCCTTTTCTTCACTTGGTTGGAAGGAAAAGTTGTGTTATATGTGTAAAGTTGTTTGAAGTTGTTGTGAACTTTGAAATTATAGTAATTGTGGACTTAGGTGTGTTGTCTGTTGTGGAATGCAATTTAGTTGTTACTGGAAACTTTTTGTTGACTGTTTTGAATATCTCTATTGAAAAAAAAAACTCCTTAAACTTAAGTACCTCATAACTTCATATAATTCGTAGATCTCATTATTTAAACACATCACTATAAACACTACCTCAAATACTTTACCTAAACACTTTACCCAAACATTTAATTTTCCTTCAATTCTCAAATGTCTAATAGAAGCTCTTCTTCTTCTCCAACTCCACTATGGGAAGTAGGTCAATTAAAACTTCAAAAGGAAATAAATGATCTTAAGGCTACATTAAACTAAATAGTCTAACTCCTCCAAGAGCAAGCAGTCCAAAACTAACAAAATCGTCATTCGCAAACACGTACTCTTCCACCTCACAAACTAACTGTTAACTTTGATGATCAAAGTATAAGAAGTTAGCTTGAGAATTTTAGCCAGAGAGAGAAATATGAAGAAGATGAGAGAATTATTTTTTTTAATAAAAGAATAATGTTACAAGGATTTTAAATAGGCAAACAACCAATAGCTATAATTGTTTTCCCAAGGTAGGAAAGCTGCAATACACAAAATAGGCTAAACAAATTACTTACAAGTCATAAAACAATGTTTCCTTTTTCTACTAATTGTAAAACAACTTCCAATGTTCACCATCTTCAAATTTGAATATTTGAATTCTTCTCTTTGGCTACTAAAGATGCTAATTAGGATTAGGTTGCTAATTAGGATGCTGACTGAGATGATGATTGGGATACACAGATTCTAATGTAGTACGATCACGATGCTGGCATGAATCCTGAGATTGGTAAATCGGCTCAATCAATTTTATTTCAACACTCCCCCTCAAGTTGGGCTTGAAGATGTTACTCAAGTTCAACTTATTTATTGCCATCCCGATATGTTTTTTAGTGGGGGACTTTGTGAACAAGTCTCCTAGTTGATCTTCACTTTGAACATAAGGGGTGCAGATAGTTTTATTATAAACTTTCTCCCTAATAAAATGACAATCCATCTCAATGTGCTTTGTCCTCTTATGGAATACAGGATTGGATGCTATATAAATTGCTGCTTTGTTGTCACAAAATAGTTTCATTGGCGCCTCAATCTTGAACCCCAAATCTTGAACTAAAGCCTTCAACCAAATCAGCTCACATGTTGTAGTTGCCATAGCTCGATACTCTGCTTCTACACTTGACCTTGCTGCTACACTCTGTTTCTTGCTCTTCTAGGTTACTAAGTTTCCTCCAACAAATGTGCAATATCCTGTTGTTGATTTTTTAACTTCAACATTTCCAGCCCAATCTGCATCACTATACGCTAGGATCTCATGGTGGCCATTCTTTTGCATGTGTAAACCTTGTCCTGGTGTTCCTTTAAGGTAGCATAGGATCCGATTCACCATGTCTATGTGGTTGTTCATTGGTTGTTGCATGAATTGACTGACCTGATTCACAGCAAAACTAATGTCAGGTCTAGTAATGGTTAAATAAATTAACTTACCGACAATTCATTGACATTGCTTGATATTCTAAAATGGCTTGAGCTGCTTTTGTTTGTCTTCTTTTTTGTCCTTTCGCTTGTAGGTGCTTTCGATTGGCATTGAAGCTATCTTAGCACGTAGTTTGCCTGTTTCACCAAGTAGATCAAGCGTATATTTTCTTTGGCATAGAAATAGTCCTTTTTTAAAATAGGCAATTTCTATTCCTAGAAACTATTATAAGTATCCCAAGTTTTTAATGTCAAAAACAAATTTAAGATATGATTTAATGCAACTAATGTCTGTTTGGTCACTACCAATAATGATAATGTCATTGACATAAATGAGAATCACCGTTATTCCATCTTTGGAATGTTTGATGAATAAAGAGGAATCAGCCTCACTTTTAATGAAAGTTTGGCAACTGAGGGCATTATGTAATTTGGAGTACCAAGCCCTAGGGGATTGTTTAAGGCCATAGATGGCCTTTCTAAGCTTACAAACATGAGATTTGGGAATGTCACTCCCATACCCTTCAGGTATTCTCATATATACTTCCTCTTCTAATTCACCTTGTAAGAAGGCATTTCTTACATCCATTTGGTACAATGGCCAATCATAATTAACAGCTAAAGACAGAAGGACTCTAGTGGAATTTATTTTAGCTACGGGAGTAAAAGTCTCGGTGTAATCAATGCCATAGGTTTGAGTGAAGCCTCTGGCCACTAACCTAGCATTATGTTTTTCAATAGTCCCATCACTCTTAAGCTTGGTTTTATATACCCATTTGCAACCTACAGCTTTCTTTCCTTTAAGAAGTGGAACAATATCCCAAGTTTGATTTCGAATTAGAGCCTTAAGCTCTTCATTCATTGCATTTCTCCAAATTGGGCTAATTTGAGTCTCTTGGTAACTAGAAGGTTCTCGAATATCATCAATAGCATTTAGAAAAGTTTTATACTGATCTTTAATGTGATCATGAGTATAGTAGCTTTGAATAGGGTGATTAGTCACATAGTTGCCATGATAAAACACTCTAGTTTTCATCCATTCAGAGGATGGTCTTTTAATCCGAGTAGATCTTCTAAGTGTAGGTAGTTCCTGTGTAGCATGATTATTACTACCTAGAAATTGATCTAAAGTGTCATGGTTACTAATTTGATCATCTTCAAGGTGATCTAAATCAATCTCATCATGAGATGACTCATCTTGGGCAAAAGTATGTTTATTCTCATCATTTGTTTGTCTAAGAGAGTAAGGATCATTCTCATTTTGAGATGATTCCTCTTGAACTTCTAGCTTGTTATGGACATTCTTTCTAAGTTCAAGAATGGGCCCCTTTGTGTGGATAGTGTCAATAACAGGACTAGGAATGGAATTATCCGCATTCTCCTCCTTATTATTGGATTCAAGTTCATGTTTTTTTGTAGTAAGGTTCATGTTCTAAAAAGGTGATGTTTCTAGATACAAACAACCTATTTATCTTGGGGTCAAAGCATTTATAACCCTTTTGGGTTGTGGCATAACCTAAGAATATGCATTTTTGACTTTTATAGCTAAGTTTGTCTCTATTGCTACATGGAATATGGACATAACATATGCATCCAAAAATTTTAAGATATGAAAGATTTGGTTTTTGATTAAACATTACCTCATTTGGAGTCTTACCCTTTAAAACCTTTGTAGGTGTTCTATTTATCAAATGAACAGCCATGAGGATGGTATTGCTTTAGAAATGTTTAGGAACATTATGGTAGAATATCATTGATCTTCCAACTTCAAGGATATGTCTATTCTTCCTCTCTGCCACTCTATTTTGTTCTAGAGTATATGGGCATGTAGTTTGATGTATAATCCCTTCACTTACTAAGTATTCCTTAAAGGAATTATTGACATATTCTCCACCATTATCAGTTCTAATCATTTTAATTTTTCTGCCAAATTGGTTAGCGACAAAGAGCATAAAACGTTTAAAGCATGATAATGTGCCCGATTTACATTTTAAAAGGTATACCCAAGTATATCTAGATTTATGATCAATAAATGTAACAAAGTATCTATAGTTATCATGTGATGTCATAGGAGCAGTCCATAAATCAGAGTGAATTAATTCAAAAACATCATCACTTTCATGTTCTGATCGTACAAAAGAAAATCTAGTTTATTTTTCTAAAATACATGCTTCACACTTAAAAATGTGACAATCATTTAAGTTAGGAACTAGAAAATTCAAAATATGATTAGAAGGATGTTCAAGCCGTGCATGCCATAGCTCATGTGAATTGATTTGTTTAGTGACCCTAAAAGCTTGTTTTGCATCATTTAGCATGTAAAGACCATTTTGAGCACAACCTTCACCAATCTTCTTCCCGGTTATAATATCCTAAAAAATCACTTTGTTAGGACCAAAGATAGCAATATAATTTAAGTCTTTAGTAAGTTTACTAACCGATAATAGATTGGAATCAAATTTAGATATATAGAACCCTTTAGTATGTTTTGACAATAAATCCAAATCAGTATACTTAATGGGTACATACTTTCCATTAGCAATTTTGACACTTTGTATTTTCTTTAAAGGATATAATCTAGATGCTTTATTTATATTTCTAAACATATAATCACTAGCACCTCAGTCTATAATCCATGGTTCATAATCATTATAAGAGTGAAACTGAGAGTCAAGAAGAGTACCGTCTTCCCATTTGGCTTTGTGAGTATGGTATTGGGTTCCAAGTGCTTTCGAATTGATTTGGAGTTGGTTCCTTATCACCTTGGCAATATCGTCAAAACTAAAGAAGTGAACACTTGAAATCTCAATAATGGGAGCTGAATGTGCACTTGAAACACCATGGATACTCTAATTTGAAAATTTGTCCTTCTTGAACCATGAAGGCATGAGTTATGGGTGAAGAAGCCAACATCGATCTTTAAAGTGACCATTCTTATGACAATGGTCACACTTAGCCCGATTTTGATGGTTGTTGTTTCCCTTTGACTTAGCCACTAAGGCTTCAGTTTTAGGCTTCTCTTGAGCCAAAAGTGCATTTGTCTCCATCTTGTGGTCATGGCCATTTGTATCCAAGACACGATGGGCTGTTTCTTCCTTATTGATCATGTAACAAACCTCATCGAAGGAGGGTATTTCATTGCTTCTTAATATTTGGTTCCGAAAATCGTTAAACTTGGAGTTCAAGCTAGTAAGGTAAGTAAACACCTTATCCTCATTAGCTCGTGCAAGAATGATGGCAATGTCATTAGTTTTTGGCCTATAGGAGTGAAGCTCATCCCAAGCCTCTACAAATTTTCTCAAGTGTTCAACTGAGCTCATCTCACCTTGGTTAAGCTTATTGAGGAAGGCTTTAAGCTCATACACCCTCATGAGATTCTTTTGTTGACCATAGATTCTCTTGATAGAATCCCACAACTCCTTAGAAGTTTCAGCGTTGGAAAAAATACCAATCAAGTTTGGTTCTATAGAGTTAAGGATCCAAGTTATAACCATTTTGTCTACTTGGAACCATTCTTAAAATCCATCATCATCCAAAGGTCTCTTAACCCTTCTTGTGACAAACCCATATCTACCTTTACCAAACAAAGCATTTGCTGCAGCCTTGACTCATATGGGGTAGTTGTGGTTGTTTCGTAGAATAGTGGTGAGTTTAAGGGAGGTGTTAGCATTTACTTCCATTATCTTAGAAGTGGGTCGGGTGGAGGCGTTGATGGTGGTTTGAGAAGGTGTTTCACTTGGTTTCTGGGTGCTTAAAGAGGGTTCCTCACTTGCCATTTAGATTTGGTCAAAGGATGGGAGATACTTTTCAAGCACAACCGTGAAGAATCAAAGAACAACAACAAGAAGAAGAAGGATAGGAACTTACAGCTCTAATACCATGTTAACTTTGATGATCAAAGTATAAGAAGTGAGCTTGAGAATTTCAGGCAGAGAGAGAAATATGTAGAAGATGAGAGAATTATTTTTCTTAATGAAAGAATAATTTTACAAGGATTTTAAATAGACAAACAACCAATAGCTAAAATTGTTTTCCCTAGGTAGGAAAGCTGCAATACACAAAATAGGCTAAACAAATTACTTACAAGTCATAAAGCAATGTTTTCTTTTTCTACTAATTGCAAAACAACTTCCAATGTTCACCATCTTCAAATTTGAATGTTTGAATTCTTCTCTTTGGCTACTGAAGATGCTGATTAGGATTAGGTTACTGATTAGGATGCTAACTGAGATGATGATTGGGATACACAGATTCCAATATAGCACGGTCATGATGCTAGCATGAATCTTGAGATTGGTCAATCGGCTCAATCAGTTTTATTTCAACACCAACCACTCGCCCAAGACATCCAAGACAACCCCCATTATCCAGAGATTATGAAGAAGATGAGGTTTATTCCTCTAATGATAGTGATTTCAAGGTTGTAAGAAAGATGAGGGATTGCGATGATGATAAGGGTTTAAAAATTGACATTCCAGAATTTAAAGTGAGCTTGAACTCAGATGATTTTGTTGATTAATTACATGCTATTATTGAGTGAGTCTTTAAATACAAAGGGTATTTTGATAAAAAAAAAAAATGTAAATTGGCTACCCTTCATTTCAAGAATTATACTTCGCTGTGGTGGGAAAATGTCATAAAGTAAAGAAGTTGAGAAGGAAAAGATCGAGTTCATTCTTGGGAGAAATTGAAAAAACTTCTTAAAAGAAGGTTCTTGCCTGAATCACATAAGTAAGAATTGTATTTAAAATTTCATACACTTAAGCAAGGAGATGGTAGTGTAAATGAGTATATTTGGGAATTTAAGTTGATGATGAAAAGTGATTTACCAGAAGTTAAGAAGCAAACTTTAGCCCATTTTTTAGGGGAATTAAAGCAAGACATAGCTCATATGGTAGAGTTACAGCCTTATTACACCTTTGAAGACATGTTCAAACTTATAGTTAAGGTTGAAAAGCAAACAGAAAGTGCAAGCATGATAGGTTTCAAGTCTTTCACTAAAAGAACTACCTTCACTAAAGGTTCCTCCTCTTATTTCAAGCTTGAATCCACTCCAAAGGATAAAGGTAAGGGCAAAATCCAAGACCCTTGAAAAAACTCTCCCATTCCTCTTAAACATGGCAAAAATAAGTTTAATGGTAAGAAATGTTTCAATTGTCAGAAGTATGGCCATTTCCAAGCCAATTATCCTAACAAAAGAGTCAATTAAAGAAGAAGATAAGGCAGAAAGTGATGAAATGGAGGCCAAATAAGAAGAAGAAATAGTGGAAGAAGTTGATTGCGGTTCTATGCTCGTTTTGTGATATGCCTTACATACATAAATAATTCTCCAAAAAGATCAAAGGTTGAATATTTTTCAAACTCATTATACCATTAATAATAAGGTGTGTACAGTGATAATCGATAGTGGAAGTTATGCCAATATGGCCTCTACAACACTTATAGAGAAGCTTGAGTTGTCTACTACACCACATTCCCAACCTTACAAGCTACAATGACTAAGCAATGGAAACAATTTCCAAGTTATAAGACAAGTACTCCTTCCTCTCTCAATTGGGAAGTATTATAAAGATGAGGTGTTGTGTGATATTATTCCAATGGATGCTTGTCATATGTTATTGTGCCATCCTTGGCAATTTGATAAAGAGGTTAGACATGATGGTGGAAAGAATACTTATTCCTTTAAGTTTGAGGATAAATTAATTACTTTAGCTCCTTTAAAGCTTTTCCAAGCAAATCCACCTTCTTAAAGGCTAGAAACTAAATAAAACAATCTATTCTTAAGAGGGGCTAAAATTGAGAAAAGTTTTAGAATGAGTGAGCGAATTTATACTTTACTTGTGATTGAGAAACAAGAAGTTCAAGAGACTAAACAACTGTTGAAAATGATAGTTACAGGAATTAATATGGATTTGGGTTAACTCATCATCATTTCACACAATCTAGAAGGCACATTACAAGCATATAGAGAAAGTGGACACAAGAAAACATAAATTAGCCGTTTAAATAGTGACCATTATGTACAGTAGCCGTTGTAAACAGTAACAGTAAAAAATTTGAAAAACTAGCTGTTACAAACTTATGTATAATAAACACATCACTGTAAATAAAAAGGATAGAAAAAAATTTTCTTATTCTTTTATCAATACTTTCTTTCATATTTGAATCTTCTTTATTTCTTCATTAATATATTTTTTTCACATGGTATCAAAGTAAGTTTCATCCTAAATCTACCTTTCATATTTTGTTATTTGTTGGTTCTTGGTGCATCAAGACATTCCCCTTCAAAGTCGAATTAAAAAATGAAAAAGAATGGCTCGTCATATAATACTAAGAACAAGAATTCCTTCAAGGGAGTTGATAATGAAGGTAACACCGCCTTGAAACTTACCACATTTTTCTTGAATGGAAAAAATTATTCAATTTGGCTCAATCTTGCTGAAAGAGCATTAACTGGAAGATGCGCATATGGTTTTGTCAATGGAAGAATCACAAAGCCCACCGACACATCAAGTGAGAAATATGAAGATTGGTGTTATAATGACAACTTGGTGTATACATGAATTTTGAATTCTATGGAACCATCCTTGGTGGGTGCATTCTCAAAGACTGAATCTTTTAAAGCACTTTAGGAATTTATGAAGAGGCAATTTGGTCATCAAGAAAATTTGATGAGAATATATGAGTTGAAGCACTTCATTAACAATATCAATCTCGGTGAAGGTGATCCAATAGAGTACAACACTAAAATGAAGGAGGCATAGGATGAACTTCAATCCTTAAAGCCGAATACCACTAATATTGAAGAAGTAAAAAAAAAAGAGCAATGAGGATCTTGTAATCTCATATTTGACGGGTTTGGATTCTGACTACAATGATCTTAGAAACCACATCCTTAGAATTGAATAAGGTGAATAAAGAGTGGACAGAAAGTTAAAGTTATGTGCGATAGATGTGGACAGATGCACAACCCCAAGGACAAATGTTGGAAGTGTGGCCATTGCAAGATACTAGGTCATACTAAAGAAAAATGTTAAATCCTCAATTCACATCTTAGGCCAAACAATTATAAGGAGAAGGCACCAACACAAAGTGCTCAAAATGCAATTGAAAAAGACAACTCAAAACTCCTTAAGGATTTAGCAAAACTACTTTAGAACTATCTCTCAAACTCCTCTCAAGGTATGGTTTCCAACTCACATTTGAATTTTGACCCTTGGATTATTGATCCAGGTGCTACTAATCATATGTTTAGAAATAAAAACAAGGCATCTAGAATAGAAACCTTATAAAACCTTAGAAATGCGACAATAACCAATGATAGTGTAATACCTATTAAGGGACTAGGAGACGTTAAAGTTTTATCTAAGAAAACAAAAGGCTTTTATATGTCAAATTTCTCTTCAAATTTGTTGTCAGTTAGTAAGACAACAAAAGACTTAAATTGTTGTGTCATCTTTGAACCCAATAAAGTAATATTTCAGGACATTCTAACTGGGAAAAAGATTAGTAAGGGAAGACTACACGACGGCCTATATTTTTTGGATAGCACTAATCAAACTCTTAAAGTTAAATATGACCGTAGACTTCAAAAAGTTTGGCATGCAAGATTAAAACATTCTCCTAGCAACATTCTGTGTAAAATGATTCCGAATATGAAGTTGAGTAATTTTAAACAATGTAGGGCTTGTAATTTAGGAAAACAAACTAAACTTCCTTTTGTACATTCGGAAACTTGTTATAATAAAACTTTTTGATCTTATACACTCTGATTTATGGACTTCTCCTTTAAAATCTCATAATGGCTTTAAATATTTTGTGACATTCATTGACCACAAGTCTAGATACACTTGGATATATTTGATTAAAAACAAATCGAAGACCTTATTATGTTTTAAGGAATTTGTATCCTTAATTGAAAATCAACTTGGTAACAGGATTAAGATTCTTAGGACCGATAATGGGGGTGAATACCCTAGTAATGCATTTGAGGATTACTTGAAAACCTTAGGGATAATTCACCAAACAAGTTGTCCTTACACACCCGAAGAAAAAAATTGACACATCTTAAATGTAGGAAAATCATTGATGTTTCATTGTAATGTCCCCAAAAGATATTGGAATGAAGCCATTCTCAGTCATACATTTGATTAAGCGAATGACTTTTAATTTATTAAATGGAAAATATCATTTTGAGTTTTTGTATAATAGACAACTAAACTTATCTTACCTTAAGATATTTGGTTGTACTTGTTATATTCATATCCCTAATGCAGTTAAAGATCAATTGAGTCATAGGAGTGTAAAGTGTATATTTTTTGGGTATTGCATCGATAAAAAGAGTTATAAATGTTTAGATCCTTATACAAATAAGAAATTCCTCTCAAGAAATGTTATATTTTCAGAAAATGATATATACTTTGACAAAGTGAGAAATGAGGGAGAAACCGAGGATCCTCTTCCTTTATCTATTATGGGTAACCGGTTGAATTCATTCACAAATAATGATTAAATCAATAATCGTGGAGTTGGTTTGAATGAGAATGAAAATGAGGATTCTAACTGTCAAGATTTATCACCATAAAATGATGATATTGATGAATTATTAGAATCAAATGAAGAACAAAACATAGTTAGTGAAAGTCAAAACGAGGAAACACTTAATAATGAGCAACCTAATGCTCAATTAGATTCTCAAGATTAAATTCCATTTAGTTCTTCACAGGTTGATCAAAATGAGAGAGAGTTTACTTCTCCATCACATAATCAAAATTTTGCACTTAAGAGATCTTAAAGAATTAGAAATTCTCCATTTGAATGAGCCGATTGACCAATCTCAATATTCATGCCAGCATCGTGACCGTGCTGCATTAGAATCTGTGTATCCCAATCATCATCTTAGTCAGCATCCTAATCCTAATCAGCATTTTCAGTAACCAAAGAGAAGAATTCAAATATTCAAATTTGAAGATGGTGAACATTGAAAGTTGTTTTGCAATTAGTAGAAAAAGGAAACATTGCTTTATGACTTGTAAGTAATTTGTTTAGCCTATTTTGTGTATTACAGCTTTCCTACCTTGGGAAAATAATTATAGCTGTTGGTTGTTTGCCTATTTAAATTCTTATAACATTATTCTTTCAATTAAGAAAATTAATTCTCTCATCTTCTTCATATTTCTCTCTTTGGCTGAAATTCTCAAGCTCACTTCTTATACTTTGATCATCAAAGTTAACATGGTATCACAGCTGTAAGTTCCTATCCTTCTTCTTCTTTTTCTTGTTCTTTAATTCTTCATGGTTGTGCTTAAAAAGTATCTTCCATCCTTTGGCCAAATCTAAATGACAAGTGAGGAACCCTCTTTAGGCACCCAGAAACCAAGTGAAGCACCTTCTCAAACCACCATCAACGCCTCCACCCGAACCACTTCCAAAATAATAGAAGTAGATTCTAACACCTCCCTTAAGCTCATCACTATTCTACTAAACAACCACAACTACCCCATATGGGTCAAGGCTGCAACAAATGCTTTATGTGGTAAAGGTAGATATGGGTTTGTCACATGAAGGGTTAAGAGACCTTTGGATGATGATGGATTTGAAGAATGGTTCCAAGTAGACAAAATGGTTCAAACTTGGATTCTTAACTCTATAGAATCAAACTTGATTGGAATTTTTTCCAATGCTGAGACTTTTAAGGAGTTGTGGGATTTTATCAAGAGGATCTATGGTTAACAAAAGAATCTCATAAGGCTGTATGAGCTTAAATCCTTCCTTAATAAGCTTAACCAAGGTGAGATGAGCTCAGTTGAATACTTGGAAAAATTTGTAAAGGCTTGGGATGAGCTTCACTCCTATAGGCCAGAAACTAATGACATTGCCATTATTCTTGCACGGGCTAATGAGGATAAGGTGTTTACTTACCTTGCTAGCTTGAACTCCAAGTTTAATGATATTCAGAACCAAATATTGAGAAGTAATGAAATACCTTCCTTCGATGAGGTTTTGTTACATGATCAACAAGGAAAAACAGCCCATCGTGTCTTGGACACAAATGGCCATAACCACAACGTGGAGACAAATGCTCTTTTGGCTCAAGAGAAGCCTAAAACTAAAGTCTTAGTGGCTAAATCAAAGGGGAACAGTCACTCTAAAGATCAGGCTAAGTGTGACCATTGTCGCAAGAATGGTCACTCTAAAGATCGGTATTGGGTTCTTCACCTAGAACTCATGCCTTAACGGTTCAAGAAAGACAAATTTTCAAATCAGAGTATCCATGGTGTTTCAAGTGCACATTCAGCTCCCATTACTGAGATTTCAAGTGTTCACTCCTTTAGTCTTAATGATATTGCCAAGGTGATAAGGAACCAACTCCAAATTAATTTGGAAGCACTTGGAACCTAACACCATGCTCACAAAGGCAAATGGGAGGACGGTACTCTTCTTGACTCTCAGTTTAACTCTTATAATGATTATAAACCATGAATTATAGACTCAGGTGCTAGTGATCATATATTTAGAAACATAAATAAAGCATCTAGATTATATCCTTTAAAGAAAATACAAAGTGTCAAAGTTGCTAATGGAAAGCATGTACCCATTAAGTATTTTCATTTTTGAAAATATGAAAACAAAACTATTCGACAAATCAACTTTTCAATTTGTATTTGACTAATATATATATATATATATATATATATATATATACATACACATATATATCTTGAAGATATGATTTTTACCAAATACTATGCTAAGTTGATAAACTGAATAACAACAAGAACTCAAATGCTCAAGAACACAACACAGCAACACAAAAATGTAGTGGACAAAAGAAGAGGAACACAAAATGTAGAACAAATAGAATTACAATATAAAAAATGAAAAGGAAGGATCTTCTCGGAAGTTATATAGGGGTCGAATACAACTCTTATATCTCCCTGTTTGTAGCTGTAAACTAACTGATTCTAACTAACTTAACTAACAAATTTTCAGTCTGACGCATAAATGCCATGCAGCTGCCATATCAACTAACAACTATAATCGAAAAATCTGAATTGAGAAACATATATACAACTACATACTCACCTTTATTCTCATGGAAACCTTGAAAGCAGAGGCAGGGAAATCCTACTTGGCCAAGAACTGCATTCACCAACAACCAAAAAAAAAAAAAAGATTTCAGTGAAAATTTTTGGTGTGTTAAATAAAGATATTTCTTACTATACATTCAAGATTTCATATTTTGTGTTAAATGTTAGTAATGAAAATGTCAAATAATTTCTTTTTTATTTAAGTTTGTTAATGCTGCAGTTGAAATTAAAGTTAAAAAGTTAATCGAAATAAAGAAACTTACTACAGGGTGACAAAGCCACAATTCAAAAGCAATTTCATGTTAGTTTTTGTCAAAACAAAACATCTTTGCTAATATAAAATTGAGAAATTAATCCTGAAAAGGAAAAGACAATAGCTACACATGTACAAAAACACTAAAGAATGTCAAATGTACACCTAGCTATAATATAAAGGAAGTAAGTGTTGAAGATGAAGAGATTGAGATTGAAGATTCAAAGAATGAAGAAAAATCCAAATAACTCTTTGGTTAGTCTATGGATGCCCACATTAAGGCCGAAGCCCATTTTAAGTGTTTTAAAAGCTAGTCACTAAACGATAAAATAACAACTAGTTTTTGTTAGTCACTAAAAGACAAACATAACAACTAGTTTTTTGAATTTGAAAGATGTGTTGTTATATGTTGTACCTAGTTATTGAAAAAGTAAAGTAAACTTGTATCTAGCTGTTAGGATGTCATATATATAAACCCATCATGTGTAAATATTGCAAGATTGAATAAAAAGCTATTATTTTTCTCTCTTGCTATATCTTCTATCTACTTCTATTTTCACTTGGTTTTTTGTTGAATCTTTGAAAATTTGAGCTCAACACTTAAATTTATTTAATCAACATGGTATCAGAGCTTGGCCACATTTAAGGAAGTTCTTTTTTAGCATCTTTCTCTTTTTTTCTCTCTCTTGGTTGTGTTCAATCTCCATTGTGCAAGGCCAAGTTGTTGAAATTGGAATGACAGTACAAGAGGGAAGTAGTTCCACCAAGGAAGAGAGTTTTTTCAATGTTGATTCCGACTACAAAATCACCACCAAACTTACTACCTTCCTCCTCAATGGAAGGAATTATTCTACATGAGTGACAAATGTTACAAGGGCCTTATTGGGCATGAGAGTTCTTGAATTTGTTGATGGAGAAATTAATCAACTTAAGGTGGGAGATAAAGAATACGCCGAATGGAGATATGCTGATAATTTCGTCATCACTTGAATTATCAACTCCATTGATCAATCCCTGGTTGGTGCCTTCAATAAAGCCAAAACTGCCAAAGACCTTTGAAATGCACTTGCTAGAAGGTTCAAAAATTAAGAAAATCTTTTGAAAGTTTATGAGTTGAGGGAAATCAACACAAATGCCAAGATGAATGGGAGTGATTTCCTTTCCTACTCCAATAAAATCATGGAAGCATGGGATAAATTGGAATGTTTAAGGCCGATTGCCACCAATGAGGAAGAATTGGAGAAAAGGGCCAATGAAAATCTTGTTTGTTTCCTCTTGGCAGGATTGGGACCTAGTTTTGGATACCTTAGAAATCAAATTCTAAGGAATAAAGAGATGCCACTATATGATGATGTGATGAATATTGTGGATAAGGAATTGATGGCTAGAGAAGCATTTGATAGAGATGAGCCCAAAACTGAGAAAGGTGCATTTGTGCAAGCAAAATAAGAACCAATGGCAACTCAAGGGTTGAAAAAGAGCAAAACCATGAAGTGTGAAAGATGTGGAAGGCTAGGACACATCAAAAGAAATTATAGGTTTTGTGATCATTGTGGAAAGTTTGGTCATAACAAGGATAGGTGTTTTAAGTTTCATCCTCACTTGAGAAAAGAGAATAAAGCCAAAGTTTCACAAGAATTACAACACGCATCAGATATAGACTTGTCCACAAACCTCATTAAGCAATTTACAAAGTTCTTCAATCTAAAAAGTTGAGCACCTCTCAAGGTTTGATCTCTAATTTATCTTTAAATATTG
>CP135541.1:5009543-5028163 GCA_032402905.1 Khaya senegalensis
ACAGGTGAGTAAAGTGCAAATCAAATGAAGAAAAAAGAATCAAAATAGTTAAAATTGATCCAAGGTATAAAGGCAAAGCCACCATCCAAGGAAACCACAACCTAAATTCCAGCAACAAGAAAATTTAGGATAAATGTTTGTTTAAGCTTGAAGAACAAGCTCTATGTTCAATTTTTACTTTTCCAGTATAAAAACTCCCCTTACAAAGCATTAGGGACCTTTATAAAACGTCTAATACAAGTTAAAATGACATTAATACATTTTCCAAGATCAAAAGCAATGACAATTACTTAACATGTAAGACAATCTCAAAATGAAAAATGGACACAAATGCTTTGTTGGTGTAGAAATTGTCTTGGCCTAATACTGCAACCTTTGTAGTTAGCCTCTTATCCTTCATAAATGCATTCTTGGACCTTGCAAATGATTTGAGCTTACTTGCTAGAACTTCTAAAGTGACATAAAAGGAATAAACTAATAAAATAAAATACTAATTAACTTAAATTTCCTTAAACTCGCCAATTTTTCACTTTTCCCTCCAAATAGATATTTTCTTAGTTTGCTTCATGTAAGTGATGTGCCAATCAAGCAAGTGAGGTATTATTGGTCCAAGTGATCATGGTTAAACTAAGGGAATAACTTGGGTCTTCAAATGGGGATTGGGCTGAATGGGTTAAAGGAAAATTGAGAGTTAGACCAAATTGGGTTTTGGTGTTCAAATGTAGTTGGGTTTGGTGAGTTAAAGTGTTTATGGGTTTTGTTCCTTGATTCATATCATGTTATATTTAATCTTGATAATAATAGCCATGTTCTAGTGAATTGTATGTTGATTTCAAGACTTTTAGGAAGAAAAATTTGGTGTTTGCAAGTGTCTAATACAATTTTCAGTAAGAAAGGCAGTGATTGAGAGCATTATCGGCAGCGAAGTGACTTTTCAACTGTTTACAATGAAAGTGGCAATGTTTTTAAGCATTACATTGCATTTTCACAAAAATAACGACATTTTACAGTATTTTATTGCATTTTTTTTTATTAAAAAACAGAGATTGCAGAGAGTTCTGCGCTATTTTTAGTAGAAATGGTAATGTTTGAAAGCATTTTGCGTCATTTTTGGCTAAAATGTGATATTTAAAGGCATTGTGCATCACTTTTGGCAAAATGGTGAAGTTTGAAATCATTTCGTGGCACTTTCATCAAACACGGGTGATGTTTGAAAGCATACTCTTGCATTTTCTGCAAAACGATGACATTTCCAAGTGTTATATATCTATTTTGCCAACAATGACTATATTTTAGTGAACTGTACATTGATTTCAAGGCTTTTAGGAAGAAACATTGGTGTGTTTACAAGTGTTTCATATGATTCTCGGTCAAAACGATGGTGCTTGAGAGCGTTATCAACAGGGAAGTGACATTTTCAACAATTTGCAATGAAAGCGGCAGTGCTTTTAAGGATTATATTGCATTTTCATAAAAATGACGACATTTTACAGCTTTTTATTGCATTTTTTTTGTTAACAAGTTAAGGTTATAGAGAGTTTTACACTATTTTTAGCAAAAATGGTGACGTTTGAAAGCATTGTGCAGCAATTTTGGCTAAAAATGTGACATTTAATGGCATTGTGCGCCACCTTCTGAAAAAGGTGAACTTTGAAATCATTTTGTAATACTTCCATTAAACATGAGTGATGTTTGAAAATGTTCTCTGCTAAATGTTGATGTTTCCAAGTGCTATATTGCGATTTTGATAAGAATGACTTTGTTTTAGTGAATTGTACGGTGGTTTCAAGGCTTTTTGGAAGAAACGTTGGTGTTTACAAGTATTTTATGCAATTTTTGGTAAGAACGACAGTGCTCCAACGCATTTTCTGTAACGAAGTGACATTTTCAATTACTTATAATGACAGCGGTAATGTTTCTGCACATTATTTTGCATTTTTCATAAAAGGATGACAATTTTACAACATTTTATTGCATTTTTTATTATAAAGCTGAGGTTGAAGAGAGTTTTGCACTATTTTTAGCTAAAATGGCAACATTTGAAAACATTTTGAATCATATTTGGCTAAAAATGCAACGTTTGAAGGCATTGCGCATCACTTTTGGCAAAAAGGTGAAGTTTGAAATCATTTCGCAACATTTTCGTCAAACATGGGCGATGTTTGAAAGCTTTCTCTTGCATGGAAATGGTAGACCAAATAGTTAAATATCTCAAAGGAACACCAGGATAAGGAATACTCATGAAAAAACATGGACATCACCAAATTCTAGCCTATACGGATGCTGATTGGGCAGGAATTATTGAAGATCGTAAGTCTACAACTAGATATTGCACTTTTGTTGGTGGAAATTTGGTGACTTGGAAGAGTAAAAAGCAAACCGTGGTGGCCAAATCAAGTGCCGAAGCTAAATATAGAGCAATGGCTTCAACCACTAGTGAATTGATATAGTTGAAGGCATTGGTTGAAAATTTGGGTTTTAAGGTGGAGGCACCAATGAAGCTGCATTGTGACAACAAATTGGCAATACATATTGCAAACAATCCAGTGTTTTATGAGAGAACAAAGCACATAGAGATAGATTGTCACTTTATAAGAGAAAAGTATTTGAACAAGACAATCTCAATGCCTTATGTCAAGAGTGAAGAACAATTGGCGGATGTGTTTACCAAACCTCCAAGTATTCGACAACTCCACAAGTTCATTAGCAAGTTGAACTTGATCAATTTGTTCAAGCCCAACTTGAGGGAGAGTGTTGAAAATGATAGTTACAACAACTAATTAGATTTTGGTTGACTCATCATCATTTCACACAATCTAGAAGGCATATTACAAGTATATAGAGAAAGTAGATATAAGAAGACATAAACTAGCTGTTTGAACAGTGACTGTTGTGCACAGTAACCGTTGTGAACAATAACGGTCAAAAAATTTGAAAAACTAGCTGTTACAAACTTATGTATATAAACACATCATTGTAAATGAAAAAGATAGAAAAAAGCTTCTTTATTCCTTCATCAATACTTTCTGTCACATTTGAATCTTCTTCATTTTCTCATTCATATATTTTTTCCATATGAATCAGGGTCAACCTTGCCTCAGAAAGGTGGAATTCTCATCTTAATACTTCCAATGTTATGGTCCACATAATCATATCTCCCTCGGTTCTCCCTTGGTGCTTCAGATGTTACATCATCAAAGTCATGATTTTCAGTTTCGTAATGTATCCCATTTTGTCTTCCTCCTTGTCTATTAGTGTTGTGTGTTCTAGTCGTAATCGACAATTGTTCTATGGTTCTCTACATATTGTCTATGGTGGCATTGTTTTTCTCCAAAGTAGCTTGCGTCTTTTCCAACAAATTACAATAATCATTCATTACACATTCAAGACTCAAAACATGTTCTTGTAATGCATCAAATTTATAGGCATTGACATATTTTGGTTGGTCATTAGTGGGCTTGTCTCTGTGTGCCATGGTGTTTTAGATCTGAAAAGGAAGATTAGAATAGCAAAATAGGTCTAACAAAACTGTCTTTCCTTCACTTGTCACTCAACAATATATCCACAGCTCTTGTGTTTCACTTTTAATATAGCTTTTATAAGGGATGCTCACTCTCCATGCCTTTTCCACTCAATTTCTCTTCGTATGCTCTTAATTAAACTCTCAAACAAATTAAAGCTGTTTGTGTTGCTGAACTAGAGACAAATTAAGAAAGTTTTTAGTCTTAATGGTAATACCAAAAGAATGAAAGCTTACAGATTTAGGTGGCTTAAAAGGTGGTCAGTTTGGGAAGTGGAAAGAAAAGTTTCTGGTAAGTTTAGGTATTGGCCAGATTGGTATAATTAGGAGTGGAAAGAATTGGTAAGGTAGTTGGATATATTGTGATTTTAGCTGGAAATATAGTTTTGGCAAAGGCTGAAAATTGTAAATATCCAAATTTAATTGCCAAAAATTGTAAGAAATTTGGTAGCTTTTGGTTTCCCAATTATTAACATAATATTTTGGTTTTAATTGGCATGTAAGGATATTTTCCTTTCCTACAATTTGACTTCTTTTTTTTTTTTCTTTTTTTTCTTTTTAAAAAATAAATATGGAACCAATAAGGCAACTAGGACAAACAAGAAATATTGCCTAGGGTGCGCGTGGCCCATTTGGAAGTCACAAACCAGGGATGATGGTCACAACCAAGATGGTTTGGTGGCCGGTTGGTTCAGTTTTGAGGATAAAAGATGAAAATTAAAGATGGAACAAACAGAAGGTAAAAGAAGAAGAGAGAAAAAAATAAAATAAAATAAGGATAGAATGAACCTTAATTCTAGAGCTTTGCTCTGATACCAAATGATACGAACCTTAAAAAAAATAAATCGTCACGGAAACAGAGTTTCAAGGAAAGTTTAAGAATTAAGTGTTTCAAAAGTTTTCGATGCCACAAGAACTTTCTTGATGGAACAACAAAGAATTCTTGATAAACCTAAGTAGAACACCACAAGCAAACTTGATAAGTTCTAAGTTGTAAAAAAGAACAATGAAGAGAAAATAATTTTACAAAATTTTTTTGTCCAGCAAAACCCCCTTACATTTGGAAAAAGAAGACTATTTATAATAGTTTGAAATATAATCATAATGGAATTAGAATAAAATTTCTTTTTAAGATAATAAAGAGTAATTTAGGAAAATATATAAAAGTTTACAGAATTAAGAAATCTAATAATTAATACATAAAGTATAAATTTGGTTAAGATTTGATCTTACACTCCATTGCTTGCATTCTTCCTTGTCTTTAGAATATCCAGATTTGTATGATTTATTGAGATCTTCTTAATTAACGCACTTTGACTAAATCTCACAGTTAAGGAAACTTCTTTTGAACATGTCTTATAAGATAAAATTAGCCAATTATTAGATAACTCAATTAATAAAGATAATTAAAATAAATTAAGCTAATTAACTTCTTAAATAATAACTAACTTTTCTAATTAATTATTCTAAACATGTGTAAATAACAGTAATAAGCTGTAGTACTCCCTCAATATTGTTGTGTGCCCCACTTTTACACAAAAACTTTTAAATGTGCGTAAAGAGGATAGTTTTAAGTTTTTTTGCACAACTCCTTGTTATAGGTCCACTAGGCCACTCCAATGGTTCTATTGACTCATGATTAGATATTTTAACCTTGTTGACATCGAAGACTTCTAATTGACTATCATTTGCTCCTTAATTTGCATCAAAACCTGAGGTTGTAGCGAGTTTTGCACTATTTTTAGCAAAAACGGTGACGTTTAAAAGCATTTTGCATCATTTTTGGCTAGAAATTTGACGTTTGAAGTCATTGTGTATCACTATTGACAAAAAGGCGAAGTTTGAAATTATTTTGTAGCCCTTTTGCCTAACATGGGTGATGTTTGAAGGCATTCTTTTGCACTTTTTGCTAAATGTTGATGTTTACAAGTATTATATTGTGATTTTGACAAGGACAACTATATTTTGGTGAGTTGTGTGGTGATTTCAAGGCTTTTTGGAAGAAACATTAGAGTTTATGAGCATTTTCACATCACTTTCAGTAGGAACAGTGGTGCTAGAAAGCATTAGCAACAATGAAGTGACATTATAAACAACTTATAATGAAAGCGGTGATGCGTTTATTCATTATGTTGCATTTTTCAGGAAAACGGTGAATTCATAGCATTTTACCACACCTTCTATTAAAAGGCTGAGGTTGCAAAGTGTTTTACACTATTTTTAGCAAAAACAGCGATGCTTGGAAGCATTATGCATCATTTTTGGCTAGAAATTTGACGTTTGAAAGCATAGTGTATCACTTTAGGCAAAAAAGTGAAGTTTAAAATCATTTCGTAGCATTTTCATCAAACACGGTTGATGTTCGAAAGCATTCTCTTGCATTTTCTGGTAAACGGTGATGTTTCCAAATGCTATATTGCAATTTTGATAACAACGATTATGTTTTAGTGAATTGTATGGTGATTTCAAGGCTTTTTGGAAGAAACATTACTGTTTATGAGTGCCTTAGAGCATTTTTTGGGTAAGAACGACAGTGCTTGAGAGCACTATCAACAACAAAGTGACTATTTCAATAATTTGCAGTGAAAGGGGCAATCTTTTTAAGCATTGTCTTGCATTTTTCCAAAAAAAATGATGACATTTTGCAGCATTTTATTGCATTTTCCATGAAAAAGCTGAAGTTGTGGAGAGTTTTCCACTATTTTTAGCAAAAGCAGCGATGTTTGGAAGCATTTTGCAACATTTTTGACTAAAAATGTGACATTTAATGGAATCATGTGCCACATTTGGCAAAATGGTAAAGTTCGAAATCATTTCGTGGCACTTTTGTCAAACACAGGTGATGTTTGAAAGCATTCTCTTGCATTTTCTGCAAAATGGTGACGTCTCCAAGTGTTATATTGCTATTTTGACAACAATGTCGATGTTTTGGTGAATTGTACGTTGGTTTTAAGGCTTTTAGAGAGAAATGTTGGCGTTTACAAGTGTTTTGTACGATTCACAGTAAGAACGACGGTGCTTGAGAGTGTTATCAACAGTGAAGTGACATTTTCAACAACTTATAATGACAGCAATAATGTTTCTATGCATCATATCACATTTTTCCTGAAAATGGCAAAATTGTACAATATTTTATTGTATCCTTTTATTAAAAAGCTGTGGTTGCAGCACGTTTTGCACTAATTTTAGCAAAAACGGTGATGTTTGAAAGCATTTTGAGACATTTTTGGCTAAAAATGTGACATTTAATGGCATTGTGCACTAGCAAAAACGGTGATGTTTGAAAGCATTCTGAGACATTNTTTAATGGCATTGTGCACTAGCAAAAACGGTGATGTTTGAAAGCATTCTCTTGCGTTTTCTGTGAAATGGTGATGTCTCCAAGTGTTATATTGCTATTTTGACAACAATGCCTATGTTTTAGTGAATTGCATGTTGATTTGAAGGCTTTTAGGAAGAAACATTGGTGTTTACAAGTGTTCAATACGATTCTCGATAAGAACGACGGTGTTTGAGAGCATTATCAACAGTGAAGTGACATTTTCAACAATTTGCAATGAAAGCGGTGGTGCTTTTGAGCATTATATTGCATTTTTCATCAAAACGATGACATTTTACAGCATTTTATTGCATCTTTTTATTAAAAAGCTGAGGTTGCAGAGAGTTTTATACTATTTTTAGCAAAAATGGCAATGTTTGAAAGTAATGTGTGACATTTTTGGCTAAAAATGTGACTTTCGACATTGTGTATCACTTTCGACAAAGGTGAAGTTTGAAATTATTTCGCAGCACTTTCGTCAAACACGGGCGATGGTTGAAAGCATTCTGTCGCATTTTCTACAAAACATTGATGTTTCCAAGTGTTTTATTATTATTTTGATAACATTGCTGTTTTTACTAAATAAAGGGTGCAAAACTCTCTACAACCTCAGCTTTTTAATAAAAAGATGCAATAAAATACTGTAAAATGTCATCATTTTTATGAAATATGCAATATAATGCTTAAAAACATTGCCACTTTCATTGCAAATTGTTGAAAATGACACTTTACTGTCAAAAACGCTTTCAAGCACTACCGGTCTATCGAGAATTGCATAAAACACTTGTAAACACCAATGTTTCTTCCTAAAAGCCTTGAAATCAACATACAAATCACTAAAACATAGGCATTGTTGTCAAAATAACAATATAACACTTGAAAGCGTCACCATTTCATATAGAATGCAAGAAAATGCTTTCAAACATCACCCGTGTTTGATGAAAGTGCTATTAAATGATTTCAAACTTCACCTTTGTCGAAAGTGATACACAATGCCTTTAATTGTAACATTTTTGACCAAAAATATCACAAAATACTTTCAAACGTCTCTATTTTTGCTAAAAATAGTGCAAAACTCTCTGCAACCTCAGTTTTTTAATAAAAAATGCAATAAAATGCTACAAAATGTTGTCATTTTTTTTAAAAGTGCAAGATAATCTTTAAAAGATTTCTCTTTTCATTGTAAATTATTGAAAATGTCACTTTGTTGCCGATAGTGCCCTCAAGCACTATCATTTTTATCAAAAATGGTATAAAATACTTGTAAACACTAACATTTCTTCCAAAATGCCTTGAAATCACTGTACAATTCACTAAAACATAGTTGTTTTTATCAAAATCACAATATAGCCTAGGAAAAATCATCGTTTATCAGAAAATGCAAGAGAATGCTTTCAAACATCAACCGTGTTTAACAAAAATGCTACAAAATGATTTTAAACTTTACCTTTTTGCCGAAAGTGTTACACAATGCTTTTAAATGTCAATTTTCTAGCCAAAAATGATGCAAAATGTTTCCAAACATCGTCATTTTTGCTAAAAATAGTGCAAAACATTCTGCAACCTCAGCTTTTTAATAAAAAGTGTGGTTAAATGGTATAAAATGTCACCGTTTTCATGAAAAATGCAACATAATGATTAAACATATCATTGCTTTCATTATAAGTTGTTTAAAATGTCACTTCATTGTTGTTAATGCTTTCAAACACCACTGTTCCCACCAAAAATGGTATAAAACACTTGTAAACTCTAATGTTTCTTCCAGAAAGCCTTGAAATCACTGTACAACTCACCAAAATATAGTCTTTCTTATCAAAATCACAATATAACACTTGTAAACATCAATGTTTAGCAAAAAATGCAAGAGAATGATTTCAAATATCACCCGTGTTTGACGAAAATGCTATGAAATAATTTCAAACTTCACCTTTTTTACGATGGTGATACACAATGACTTCAAACGTCTAATTATTCTACCTAATTACTACCATTAACCGAATAACATAACAATTATGGATTAATGATTCAGATTAGTTAAAAAATCAACATATAAAATAAAGAAACATAGATACTCGAATAAAAGAATAACTATGTCAAAGACCATAACTTCACACTACTAATTGGGTTAATAGAATCTCTTGAATAATAAAAAAAAAAAGAAAAAAAAGAGAGAATTAACTAGTGTTAGAATATGCTTTAGAAGTCATTCAAGTTGTCGACTTCAAGAATATTTTGCCATATATATATGTATATTTATATTTTATTATTAACGAAAAAAGCACCTTTTATTCACTTACATATACTGCTTTCTTTATTTTGCCATACATTTAAATAAAGTATACTTGTGAATTATCTAATAATTTGTTTAATTGTTAAATAATATTATTAAAACTATTCCTTACGTAGATGATATTGAATGAGCAATAGTGTTGTATAGTAAATATATTAAATGTCTTTAGCAAATATTTTAAGATGATATTAATACGAATAACGATGAAAGTTACGTTATTAAAACATTAGTATGAATTAATAATTAAAGAACTATTTTTTGAACATGACCAAATGACAATAAATCACATGGATATACATAAATTCAATAATTTGTAATATAATTGTACTAGTGTAATGTTGAACTATATGATTTGTGATATAGATTTTGGTTGACTCATCATCATTTCACACAATCTAGAAGGCACATTACAAGCATATAGAGAAAGCATATACCCGTTTGAACAGTTACCGTTGTGTACAGTAGCCGTTGTGAATAGTAATGATCAAAAATTTGAAAAACTAGTTGTTACAAACATATGTATATAAACACATCATTGTAAATGAAAAAGATAGAAAAAAAAAAAAAACTTCCTTATTCTTTCATCAATACCTTCTTTCACATTTGAATCTTCTTCATTTCTTCATTAATATATTTTTTCCACATGTATCAGAGCAAGTTTCATCCTAAATCTACCTTTCATCTTTTATTATTTGTTGGTTCTTGGTACATCAAGATATTCCCCTTCAAAGCCTAATTAAGAAATGGAAAAAGAGGGCTGTCGTGCAACACGAAGAACAAGAGTTCCTTTAAGGGAGTTGATAATGAAGGTAACACCACCTTGAAACTTACTACATTTCCCTTGAATCGAAAAAATTATTTAATTTGGCTCAATCTCGTTGAAAGAGCATTAAGTGGAAAACGAGCATTAGACTTTGTCAATGGAAGACTCACAAAGCCCGCCGACAAATCAAGTGAGGAATACAAAGATTGATGTTATAATGACAACTTAGTGTATATATAGATTTTGAATTCTATGGAACTGTCCTTAGTAGGTGCATTCTTAAAGGTTGAATCTTCTAAAGCACTTTGGGAATCTATCAAGAGGCAATTTGGTCATCAAGGAAACTTGATGAGAATATATGACTTGAAGCACTTCATCAACAATATCAATCTTGGTGGAGGTGATCCAATAGAGTACAACACTAAAATGAAGGAGGCATGGGATGAACTTCAATCCTCAAGGCCGAACACCACCAGTATTGAAGAAGTAGAAAAAAGAGCTAATGAGAATCTTGTAATCTCATATTTGATGGGTTTGGATTCCGACTACAATGATTTTAGAAACCACATCCTTAGAATTAAACCTTTGCCCCATTATGATGATGTTGTAAACAAGGTGAATAAAGAGTACATGCAAAGAAAAATTTTAAATGGGAACTCCAGCAAGGTAGAAAGAGGGAGTTTAGTGGATCGTAAAGAAGAAGGTATGATGGTTCAAGGAGTGAAAGTCAAGGCTAAGTGTGATAAATGTGGACGGATGCACAACCCCAAGGACAAATGTTGGAAGTGTGGCCATTGCAAGATGCTAGGTCATACTAAAGAAAAATGTTGGATCCTCAATCCACATCTTATGCCAAGCAATTACAAGGAGAAGGCACCACCATAATGTGCTCAAAATGCAATTAAAAAAGACAACTCAAAACTCCTTGAGTATTTGGCAAAGCTACTTCAGAACCATCTCCCAAGCTCCTCTCAAGGTATGGTTTCCAAATCACAATTTAATTTTGACCCCTGGATTATTGATTATAGTGCTACTAATCATATGTTTAGAAATAACAACAAGGCAGTTAGAATAGAAACCCTATGAAACTTTAGAAATGTGACAATAGCCAATGATAGTGAAATACCTATTAAGGGACTAGGAGACATTAAAATTTTATCTAAAGAAACAAACAACTTTTATATGCCAAATTTCTTATCAAATTTGTTGTCGGTTAGTAAGGTAACAAAAGACTTAAATTATTGTGTCATCTTTGAACCCAATAAAGTGATATTTCAGGACATACTAACTGGGAAGAAGATTGGTGAGGGAAGACTACACAATGGCCTATATTTTTTAGATAGCACTAATCAAGCTCTTAGAGTTGAAAAAGATCATGGACTTCAAAAACTTTGGCATGCAAGATTAGGACATCCTTCTAGCAACATTTTGTGCCAAATGATTACGAATATGAAATTTAGTGATTTCAAACAATGTAGGGCTTGTAATCTAGGAAAACAAACTAAACTTCCTTTTGTACATTCGGAAACTTATTATAATGAAACTTTTGATCTTATACACTCTGATATATGGACTTTTCCTTTAGAATATCATAATAGCTTTAAATATTTTGTGACATTCATTGACCACAAGTTTTGATACACTTGGATATATTTGATTAAAAATAAATCGGAGACCTTATCATGTTTTAAAGAATTTGTATCCTTAATTGAAAATCAACTTGGCAAAAGGATTAAGATTCTTAGGACCGATACTGGGGGAGAATACACTAGTAACTCATTTGAGAATTACTTGAAAACCTTAGAGATAATTCACCAAACAACTTGTTCTTACACACCCGAACAAAACGATGTTGCCGAACAAAAAAATCGACACAACTTAGATGTAGGAAGATCATTGATATTTCATTATAATGTCCCCAAAAGATATTGGAATGAAGCCATTCTCACTGCCATACATTTGATTAACCGAATGCCTTCTAAATTATTAAGTAAAAAAATTTCCTTTTGAGTTTTTGTATAATAGACAACCAAACTTATCTTACCTCAAGGTATTTGGTTGTACTTGTTATGTTCATATCCCTAATTGTGTTAAAGATAAATTGAGTCATAAGAGTGTAAAGTCTATATTTTTGGGGTATTGTATTGATAAAAAGAGTTATAAATGTTTAGATCCTTGTACAAATGAGAAATTCCTTTCAAGAAATATTACATTTTTAGAAAATGATACATACTTTGACAAAGTGAAAAATGAGGGAGAAATCGAGGATCCTCTTCCTTTATCTATTGTGGGTAACCAATTAAATTCATTAAAAAATAATGTTCAAATCAATAATCGTGGAGTTGGTTTGGATGAGAGTGAAAATGAGGATTCTAACTCTCAAGATTTACTACCATAAAATAATGATATTGATGAATCATTAAAATCAAATGAAGAACAAAACATAGTTAGTAAAAGTCAAAATGAGCAAACACCTAGTGATGATCAACATAATGCTCAATTAGATTCTCAAGATGAAATCCCATTTAGTTTTTTATAGGTTGATCAAAATGAGAGAGAGTCCACTTCTTCATCACATGATCAAAATTTTGCACTTAGGAGATCTTAAAGAATTAGAAAGTCCCAATCCGAATGGAAGAAAAATAGGGTATTCTTCTATGGGAATAAGGTCACAGCACATCTCATAGAAAATTATTATACTTTAGATAATGTAAAAGAGAGTTAAATAGTATTTTTAACCAAATTGGATACTTTATGAGAGCTATCTCATTACAATAAGGCCAAGAACATTCCTATTTGGAGAAATGCCATGGATGAGGAGTTGGATGCTTTAGCTAGAAATAAAATATGGGAAATTGTTCCTCTTCTTCAAGGTAAAAAGACAGTTGGGTGTAAGTGGGTGTACAAAACTAAGTTGAAAAGTGATGGTTCTGTTGAAAAATATAAAGCTAAATTAGTTGCTAAAGGATTCACTCAAACTTATGGTTTAGATTACACTGAAATATTTGCACCAGTGGTCAAGATGAACACCATTAGAGTTGTCTTGTCCTTAGCCACTAATTATGATTGGGAAACGTATCAAATGGACGTTCAAAATGTTTTTCTTCAAGGAGAATTAGAGGAAGAGGTTTACATGAATATTCCACAAGAATACAACATCAAAGTACCAACAACATGTGTGTAAACTTAGAAAAGCCATTTATGGCTTAAAACAATCACCTAGGACTTGATACTCTAAGTTACAAGGTGTATTAACTTCTCAACATTTCAAGATTAGTAGTGCCGATTATTCTTTATTCATCAAACACTTTAATAATGGTATTACGATTGTGATAATTTATGTAGATGATATAATTCTAACCGAGAGTGATACTTTAGGAATAAAAAGCACTAAAAACAATTAAAAGTCTACTTTTGATATTAAAGATCTTGGATACTTACAATATTTTCTAGATATAGAAATTGTTCATTCTAATAAAGGGTTTTTTTTTTATCCCAAAGGAAATACACACTTGATCTTTTGAAAGAAACAGGTAAGCTTAGAGGGAAGAGAGCTTCAATGCTAATAGAAGTACAAACTAAAAAGAAAGAGGGCAAGCCAATTCAAGACATCAAACAATATCAAAGAATTATGGGTAAGTTAATTTATTTAACTATTAGTAAACCTGACATTTCTTTTACTATGAATCAGGTGAGCCAATTCATGACATGTCCAATGACCAATCACATGGAAATGGTAAACCAAATACTTAAATATCTCAAAGGAACACTAGGACAAAGAATACTTATGAAAAAACATGGACATCACCAAATTCTAGTCTACATGGATGCTGGTTGGGCAGGAAGTACTGAAGATCGCAGGTCTACAACCAGATATTGCACTTTTGCTGGTGGAAATTTGGTAACTTGGAAGAGTAAAAAGCAAATCGTGGTGGCCAAATCAAGTGCCAAAGCTAAATATAGAGCAATGGCTTTAACCATTAGTAAATTGCTATGGTTGAAGGCATTGGTTGAAGATTTAGATTTTGAGGTGGAAGCAACCATGAAGCTACATTGTGACAATAAGTCGGCAATACATATTGCAAACAATTCGGTGTTTCATGAGAGGACTAAGTACATAGAGGTAGATTGTCACTTCATAAGAGGAAAATATTTGAATAAGACAATCTCAATGCCTTACGTCAAAAGTGAAGATCAATTGGCAAATGTGTTCACCAAACCTCCAAGTATTTAACAACTTCATAAGTTCATTAACAACTTGAACTTGATCAATTTGTTCAAGCCCAACTTGAGTGGGAGTGTTAAAAATGATAGTTATAACAACTAATATAGATTTTGGTTGACTCATCATTATTTCATACAATCTAGAAGGCACATTACCAGCATAGAGAGAAAGTGGACACAAGAAGACATAAACTAGCCATTTGAACAGTGACCATTGTACACAATAACCGTTATGAACAGTAACAGTCAAAAATTTGAAAAACTAGTTGTTACAAACTTATGTATATAAACACATCATTGTAAATGAAAAAGATAGAAAAAAGTTTCTTTATTCTTTCATCAATACTTTCTTTCACATTTGAATCTTCTTCATTTCTTCATTAATATATATTCACATGGTATGTATAATTTAGGTAGGTTCAATGAAGTATTACTTCATTGTGATTTAGAAATTATGGCACATTAGTAGATATTAACCATGGTTGTTAAACTTTCAAAGTGTTTGAATTTGAAGAGTTTATAACTAATTCATGACTAATCCACAATAAATCTATATGGACACACCAATAATTCAATACATTGAAAGATGTCCGAGAGGGAAAAAATATTATCAATGGATGGTTAGCTCCTTTTGAGATAATATAATGGTCAAAGAATATATACATATATATATATGTTATATATATTTATGATTTTTTAAAATGGTTGAAGAATTTGAATAATTTTACATTTTCTTGTTATTTAATGTAAATTACATGATATATTAATAATAAAGATTATTAAAAAGTCTAAATGCAAATTTTCAAAAGTTACATTTAATGATTGATAGTTATTTGATAATTATTTTTAAGCCTTTGAAAATATTACTAATTATTTGCTTAATGATTAAGTAAATAATTTTGCACAAATATAAGGATTAAGTACAATAAATGATAATTATTAAATAATTACCATTTTGCCTTTGGTTCATGTTCATACGTTAATTTACTTAATTGTTAAGCTTATAATTATGGGCAAATATAAGGTTTAAATAACAAATAAAAGATATTTATTGTATAAATATCTTAATTATTTAAACAAAAATTAAAAAAATAAAAAGAGGTATACCCCAGAAACTATTTGTGTTATTGACTTCATAGATATTTTGTCTTGTATATGCATATTTATTCTTTAATGAAAAAAAAAATTCTTATTCACAACTATAAATGGTTTCTTTTATTTTGTTATGCATATGAATAAAGTACGTTTGTAAATTATTCGAATAATTTATTTAATTGTTAAATAATATTATTAAAGTTATTCCCTACAAAAGTAATATCAAATAGGTAATGATATTACATAATAAGTATACTAAATATCTCTAATAAATATCATAAAGTGATATTAGTGTGGGAATATGAAAGTTACGTTATTAGAATATTAATATAGATTAAATAGTTGGAAAACTATTTTTTTGAACATGACTACACAATGATAAATTGCATGATAACGCATGTAATCAATGATCTACATATAATTATATTAGCATGTGACATTATCCTTTAACATGAAACATCATAGTCAAATGTGGTATAGATGCACGTGGTTCATATAGTATGCAAGTATAAGACTAATCATATATTATATGATAAAACAAGTTTAACTTTGTGTAATTTACATTTGAAGATAAATGATGATTAAAACAAGATCCGTTGGTCTGATATATATAGAACCGGAGTTTTTGCTAATTCAATCCAGATTTAAATTTCTAAATGAACATCAATAAATGGTTGAAACAGTAAATTTCCTATTAAGGCAATTAAATATCACACGAAAAAGTTTATAGTGATGAGTTCAGGACATATTGATCAATAGTTTGTATTTATATTGATACAGGTTTTGACAAACTATGAACTCTTACCCGATTAGAGTTGGATAATAGAAAAATTTTACCTATGCAATAAGTACAAATGGGATGAGGTTCAATGAAATACTATTTTATTGTGGTTTAAGGGTTAGGACACATTACTAGATCCTGACCATAGTCATTGAACTTTCAAATAATTTAAAATTCGAAAAATTTGAAATAAGTTAACAATTATTCTATATTGAATCCACATAGTCACACAATAATTAAAGACAGTGAAATATATTTAAAAAAAAGAAAAAATTATCGATAAGAAAGTTAATACCTTTGAGATAATATATTGGCCGAAATAAATATATAAATGTTATATATATATATATATAATTCTTTAAAGTATTTTTAAAATTTTTTTAACCTTGTATTATAATATAATTTAATGCAAATTATATGATCAAATTGATAATATGAATTATTAAAGGAGTTAAATACAATTATGTAATTATTAGACAATTACCATTTTGTATATACTAGGTATTTATCCTTTAATTAAAGTAAGAGTAATTGTGGAAAGGCATATATATATTTAAGTATATAGTCTTACCTTACCAATTTTCAAAGAAAAAAAACATTGCTATAAATCGTAACTTTCTCTCCCAAATTTGGTCACTCTCTCTCTTACTTAGTTGGTGTAAATTATAGTATCTTTATAATTTTGAAGATACATCTTCATTATCTAATTACTTTAAATTGAAAATAAACTCATCTTTTATTGATATTTTGGTCATAATTAAGGTTGTAATAGGGCATAAAACCCAATTGGGTAAATCAAGGTATAAAGGACCCAAAAGCTTTAATAACACATCCCACACTTATGTTTCTTATTCATTTCTTTCTTTAAAATTATATATTTGCAATTTTATTCTTTCTTTCTTGCTTTTCTAGATAACTCTTTTTTTTCTTTTTCTTCTCTCATTTTTCTTCTTCTCTCTCTCTTCTTCTTCTTTTTTTTTTTTTTTTTTTTTTTTTTTTTTTTTAACAAGAACAACTTATTCTTGTTACATTCCACCTGTAACCACAATGTTCAACATTAGTACCTCAACACTTATTCAACAAATGTCTTTGTAAAAACTCATTCATCGTTTTATTTCAATTGCTATACTAGCCTTAAGGTAAGTAGAATGTAAGGATAAAAACAAGATTAAAGCTCATAATTTAGGGTCATAAATAAGAACAAATGATCATTTAAGCTCAAAGGGGCTCTCTAAAGTCAAAGTGTAAGGTCAGCCATTTAAGCAAAGTGGTTACTTATATGCCATTTTTATCTCTATGCATGCACATGATTAAGTAACTACAACTAGTATTAAAAGGAAGTTTTATCGCAATCTTACATAAATGAACAACACTCAAAAAGAATATATTAGATTGACCTGTATTTGTTCAATCATGATGGCTCAAAATCTCACTCAAGAAGTTTATTAGTCTACCACACAAGTCAATACCCTTCAATATCAAACTCAAATCTTCTTTAGCCTAGGCATGCAATGCATTCATTTAATCATATTATGGCATTCTCATCTCAAACTAATTTAGATTATAGCACACAAATCACTAGACATCATTAAGGAAATAAGTAAAAACCAAAAAAAGAAAACAACTCTTAAATCCTTTCTCCCACACTTAAAACATATGTTGTCCCCAATGTAAGGCCAATTATAAGGAACAAGCAAAATCATGCACAAAAACACATAAAATTGAAATAAAAATGAGAAGAAAATAAATTTGGATGTGGCAAATTAGCCACCATTGGGTTGCTTCCCAAGTAGTGTGTTTGTTTAACATTATTCACTCGATTGTAAAGCTCTCATAAATCGAAAATAAATTGGATTCCCCAGTTGCACCTTCTCAATTGTATGCTTTTAAAAACCTTCACAAAATGACTTGAGTCTATGCCTATTGACCATAAATATTTTGTAAGTTCTTAAGCTTTAGATTTCAACTATACCATAAGGAAACACATTAATAACTTCAAATAGTCCAATCCAATGACAACTTAACTTACTAGGCATTAACTTAAGTCTCAAATTGTAAATCAAGACTTTCTAGCAAATCACAAATTAGTTCTTAGCAATCATTTTACCATGAAATGCCTTGGTCTTGTCTTTATAAATCCTTAAGTTCTTATAAGCTTTAAGTCGTATCTCTTCCAACCCTTGTAATTGTATTTTCTTTTTTGCTCATTGGTTGTTTTCAAATCTATGTTGCAACTATTCACTGCCCAATAAAGCCTTGTAATCCAATTTTGTAGGAAGGTGACATGACTTACTAAAATCCAACTGATAAAGAAGGAATATTTTCACATACCTTCTCTAAGATTTAATGAGACCACATATAAATATAAGTTTTCTTAAAACTAACAAATAATATCCCTTAATAGTAAAACCATTATGTTTGATTTTTAGTTGAGTAAGTACAACTATAAAATGACTAAAATAACTTATTGTGTATAAAATTTTTCACATACCTTCTTTGAGGTTTAAAAAATTAACAAAAAGTACTTTAAATTTTTTTTTTTTTTAGATTTTGACACTTATTTTAATTTAATTTAATAAACATATTGTGAAAAAAATATATGAATAAAGAAATGAAGAAGATTCAAAT
>CP135541.1:5028663-5048548 GCA_032402905.1 Khaya senegalensis
TGAAATTCTCTAGCTCACTTTTTATACTTTGATCATCAAAGTTAACAGAAGCACTTCATCAACAATATCAATCTTCGTGGAAGTGATCCAATAGAGTACAACACTAAAATGAAGGAAGTATGGGATGAACTTTAATCCTTAAGGTTGAATACCACCAGTATTGAAGAAGTAGAAAAAAGAGCCAATGAGGATCTTATAATCTCATATTTGATGGGTTTGGATTCCGACTACAATGATCTTAGAATTGAACCTTTGTCCCGTTACGATGATGTTGTAAACAAGGTGAATAAAGAGTACATGTAAAGAAAAATTTTAATTGGGAACTCCAACAAGGCGGAAAGAGGTAGTTTGGTAGATAGTAAGAAAGAAGGTATGATGGTTCAAGAAGTGAAAGTCAAGGCTAAGTGCGATAAATGTGGAAGGATGCACAACCCCAAGGACAAATGTTGGAAGTGTAGCCATTGCAAGATGATGGGTCATACTAAAGAAAAATGTTTGATCCTCAATCTACATCTAAGGCCAAACAATTACAAGGAGAAGGCACCACTATAAAGTGCTCAAAATGCAATTGAAAAAAACAACTCAAAACTCCTTGAGGATTTGACAAAACTACTTCAGAATCATCTCCCAAACTCCTCTCAAAGTATGGTTTCCAACTCACATTTTAATTTTGACCTTTGGATTATTGATTCAGGTGCTACTAATCATATGTTTAGAAATAAAAACAAGGCATCTAGAATAGAAACCGTAGGAAACTTTAGAAATGTGACAATAGCCAATGATAGTGAAATACCTATTAAGGGACTAGGGGACATTAAAGTTTTATCTAAGGAAACAAAAGGCCTTTATATGCCAAAGTTCTCATCAAATTTGTTGTCAGTTAGTAAGATAACAAAAGACTTAAATTGTTGTGTCATTTTTAAACCCAATAAAGTGATATTTTAGGACATACTAATTGGGAAGAAGATTGGTGAGGGAAGACTACACAACGGCCTATATTTTTTAGATAGCACTAATCAAGCTCTTAGAGTTGAAGAAGACCGTGGACTTCAAAAACTTTGGCATGCAAGATTAGGACATCCTCTTAGCAACATTCTATCCAAAATGATTCCAAATATGAAGTTTAGTGATTTTAAACAACGTAGGGCTTATAATCTAGGAAAATAAACTAAACTTCCTTTTGTACATTCGGAAACTTGTTATAATGAAACTTTTGATCTTATACACTCTGATTTATGGACTTGTCCTTTAGAATCTCATAATGACTTTAAATATTTTATGACATTCATTGACCACAAGTCTAGATACACTTGAATATATTTGATTAAAAATAAATCGGAGACCTTATCATGTTTTAAAGAATTTGTATCCTTAATTGAAAATCAACTTGGCAAAAGGATTAAGATTCTTAGGACCAATAATAGGGGAGAATAAATTAGTAATGTGTTTGAGGATTACTTGAAAAACTTAAGGATAATTCACCAAACAACTTGTCCTCACACACCCAAACAAAATGGTGTAGCCGAACGAAAAAATCATCACATCTTAGATATAGAAAGATCATTGATGTTTCATTATAATGTCCTCAAAAAATATTGGAATGAAGCCATTCTCACTACCATACATTTGATTAACTGAATGCCTTCTAAATTATTAAATGGAAAATCTCCTTTTGAGTTTTTGTATAATAGACAATCAAACTTATCTTACCTCAATGTTTTTAGTTGTACTTGTTATGTTCATATCCCTAATCATGCTAGAGATAAATTGAGTCATAGGAGTGTAAAGTGTATATTTTTGGGGTATTGCATCGATAAAAAGTGTTATAAATATTTAGATCCTTGTACAAATGAGAAATTTCTCTCAAGAAATGTTACATTTTTAGAAAATTGATACGAACTTTGAAAGGAATGAATCGTCACGGAAGCGAAGTTTCAAGGAAAGTGTAAGAATTAAATATTTCGGAAAGTTTCGATGCCATAAGAACTTTGTTGATGGAACAACAAAGAATTCTTGATAAGCCTAAGTAGAGCGCTACAAGCTAGCTTGATAAGTTCTAAGTTGTAAAAAACAACAATGAAGAGAAAATAATTCCTCACAATTTTTTTTTGTCCAGCAAAACTTCCTTCCTTTGAAAAAAAGAAGACTATTTATAATAGTTTTAAATCAATCCTAGTAGAATTAGAATAAAAAGTTTCTTAAGCTAATAAAGAGTAATTTAGAAAAATATATAAAAGTTTATAGAATTAAGAAATCTAATAATTAATACATAAAGTATAAATTTGGCTAAGATTTGATCTTGCGTTCCATTGCTTGCATCCTTACTTGTCTTTAGAATATCCAGATTTGTATGATTTATTGAGATCTTCTTAATTAATGCACTTTAACTAAATCTCACAGCTAAGGAAGCTTCTTTTGAACATATCTTACAAAATAAAATTAGCCAATTATTAGATAACTTAATTAATAAAGACAATTAGAATAAATTAAGCTAATTAACTTCCTAAATAATAGCTAACTTTTCTAATTAATTATTTAAAATATGCATAAATAACAGTAATAAGCCGCGAGACTCCCTCGATGTTGTTACGCACCCCATTTTCACACAAAAACTTTTGAATGTGCGTAAAGATGACTGTTTTAAGTTTTTTGCACGACTTCTTGTTATAGGTCCACTAGGCCATTCCAATGGTTTCATTGACTCATGATTAGATATTTTGACCTTGTTGACATCGAAGACTTCTAATTGACTTTCATTTACTCCTTAATTTGCATAAAAAATGATCCATACTTTGACAAAGTGAGAAAGGAGGGAGAAACCAAAGATTCTCTTCCTTTATCTATTGTGGGTAGCCGGTTGAGTTCATTAAAAAATAATGATCAAATCAATAATCGTGGAGTTGGTTTGAATGAGAGTAAAAATAAGGATTCTAACTTTCAAGATTTACTATCACAAAATGATAATATTGATGAATCATTAGAATCAAATGAAGAACAAAACATAGTTAGTGAAAGTCAAAGTGAGGAAACACCTAGTGATGAGCAACCTAATGCTCAATTAGATTCTCAAAATAAAATCCTATTTAGTTCTTCACAGGTTGATCAAAATGAGAGAGAGTCCACTTCTTTATTACATGATCAAAATTTTACACTTAGAAGATCTCAAAGAATTAGAAAGTCTCCATCCGAATGGAAGAAAAATAGGGTATTCTTTGTTGATTAAATAAATTTAAGTGTTTAGCTTAAGATTTCAAAGATTTAACAAAAAACCAAGTGAAAAATACAAGTAGATAGAAGATATAGCAAGAGAGAAAAAGAATAGCTTTTCATTCAATCTTCCAATATTTACACGTGATGATTTTATATATACAGCATCCTAATGGCCAAGTACAAGCATACTTTACTTTTCCAACAACTAGGTACAACATATAACAGCACATCTTTTAAATTTAAACAATTAGTTGTTATATTTGTCTTTTAGTGACTAACAAAAATTAGTTGTTATTTTATCCTTTAGTGACTAGCTTTTAAAACACTTGAAATGGGTTTGGGCTTGATGTGAACATCCATAGACTAGCCAAAGAGTTATTTGGGCTCTTCTTCATTCTTTGAATCTTTAATCTTAATCTCTTCATCTTCAACATTCTTCTATGGGAACAAGGTCACAGCACATCCCATAGAAAATTATTATACTTTAGATAATGTTAAAGAGAGTTATAGAGTTTTTTTAACCAAATTGGATAATTTAGGAAAACAATCTCATTACAATGAGGCCAAAGACATTCCTATTTGGAGAAATGCCATGGATGAGGAGTTGAATACTTTAGCTAGAAATAAAACATCGAAAATTGTTCCTCTTCCTCAAGGTAAAAAGACATTTGGGTGTAAATGGGTGTACAAAACTAAGTTGAAGACTGATGGTTCCATTGAAAAATATAAAGTTAGATTGGTTGCTAAATGATTCACTCAAACTTATGGCTTATGTTACACTGAAACATTTGCACTAGTGACCAAGATGAACACTATTAGAGTTGTCTTATTCTTAGCCACTAATTTTGAATGAAAAATGTATCAAATGGATGTTCGAAATGCTTTTCTCCAAGAGGAATTAGAGGAAGAGGTTTACATGGATATTCCACAAGGATACAATATTAAAGTACCAAGAACACATGTGTGTGTAAATGTAGAAAAGTCATTTATGGCTTAACACAATCACCTAGGGCTTGGTACTCTAAGTTGTAAGGTGCATTAACTTCTTAACATTTCAAGATTAGTAGTGCTGATCATTCTTTATTCATCAAACACTCTAATAATAGTATTACGGTTGTGATAATCTATGTAGATAATATAATTATAACCAAAAGTGATACATTAGGAATAAAAAGCACTACAAATTATTTAAAGTCTACTTTTGATATTAAAGACCTTGGATACTTACGGTATTTTCTAATTATAAAAATTGCTCATTCTAATAAAAGTCTTTTTCTATCCCAAAGGAAATACACACTTGATCTTTTGAAAAAAATAGGTAAGTTTAGAGGGAAGAGAGCTTCAACACCAGTTGAAGGACAAGCCAAAAAGAAAGAACAGGGACATCACCAAATTGGTAGACCGAATACTTAAATATCTCAAAGGAACACTAGGACAAGGAATACTCATGAAAAAACATGGACATCACCAAATTCTAGCCTCCACAGATACTAATTGGGCATAAAGTACTAAAGATCGCAAGTCTACAATCGGATATTGCACTTTTATTGGTGGGAATTTGGTGACTTAGAAGAGTAAAAAGCAAACCATGGTGGCCAAATCAAGTGCCAAAGCTAAATATAGAGCAATGACTTCAACCACTAGTGGATTGATATAGTTGAAGGCATTGGCTAAAGATTTGGGTTTTAAAGTGGAGGCATCCAAGCTACATTGTGATAATAAGTAAGCAATACATATTGCAAACAATCTGGTGCTTCATGAGAGGACTAAGCACATAGAAGTAGATTATCACTTTATAAGAGAAAAGTATTTGAACAAGACAATCTCAATGCTTTATGTGAAGAGTAAAGATCAATTGACAGATGTGTTCACCAAACCTCCAAGTATTCAAACTCCACAAGTTCATTAGCAAGTTAAACTTAATCAATTTGTTCAAGCCCAACTTGAGGGGGAGTGTTGAAACTAATAGTTACAGTAACTAATATAGATTTTGGTTGACTCATCATTATTTCACACAATCTAGAAGGCACATTACAAGCATATAGAAAAAGTAGACACAAGAAGACATAAACTAGCCTTTTAAACAATGACCGTTGTACACAGTAGTTGTTATAAACAGTAATGGTCAAAAATTTGAAAAACTAGCTATTACAAACTTATGTATATAAACACATCATTGTAAATGAAAAATATAGAAAAAAAAAAAAAACTTCCTTATTCTTTCATTAATACTTTCTTTTACATTTGAATATTTTTCATTTCTTCATTAATATATTTTTTCCACATGATTGATGAAAGTGCTATGAAATGATTTCAAACTTCACCTTTTGGCCAAAAGTGATACATAATGCCTTCAAATGTCACATTTTAAACTAGAATTGATATAAAATACTTTGAAACATCTCTGTTTCTACCAAAAATTGTGTGAAACTCATTGCAACCTCACCTTTTTAATAAAAAATACAATAAAATGCTATAAAATGTCACCATTTTCATGAAAAATGGAATATAATGCATAAAAACATTGCTAATTTCATTATAAGTTGTTTAAAATGTCACTTCATTGCTGCTAATGCTCTCAAGCACTACCATTCCTACTGACAATGGTATAAAACACTTGTGAACACAAGCTTTTCATCCAAAAGGCCTTGAAATCACCGTACAACTTGCTAAAACATAGCCGTTGTTATCAAAATTTCAATATAACACTTGGAAACATCACCATTTCACAGAAAATGCAACAGAATGCTTTCAAACATGACCCGTGTTTGGCGAAAGTGCTACAAAATGATTTCTAACTTCACCTTTTTGTCAAAAGAGATACACAATGCCTTTAAATGTCACATTTTTAGCCAAAAATGACACAAAATGCCTTCAAACATCATCATTTTTGCTAAAAATAGTGCAAAACTCTTTGCAACCTCAACTTTTTAATAAAACCTACAATAAAATGCTGTAAAATGTTATCATCTTTATGAAAAATGCAAAATAATACTTTAAAAATTTTCGCAATATTTCAGTTATATAATTTGAGTTCCACTATCTGTAAGAAGAGGTTCAACACTTTCAATATCATTTTTTCCAACTACTACCACCATTTAAGGATATGTATCTAAATATTAAACAAAATATATTTAATAGACTAATTTTCTTTTTTAACATATATTTACCTTAAAATGATTTGTTAAGAATATATAAATACTTATATATGTAAATTTATAAACAAACCAAAATTATAAGTCCATGCCCTTTTTTTTTTTTTTTATCTTTGCGTACTATACCTCAGATATACTTCCAGGCTTCGAGAATTTTTCTTTACCTGAAAAAAAAAAATAAAACCAATAGGGGTAAGCAAACAAAATTGCCCAGTAAGATAAACATAATTTTTAGATAATGACTTTATTACTCTAAGCCAATCCATATACCAATAAGTAGTGCATTTGCCTACTCATAAGTATATTTATACATACATAAATATAAGCAATTATGCACATATATTTATAATCACACAATTTTGCACCATAATATGCCAATTTGAAAAATTTTCTTATTTTTCATTGAAAAATCACTCATTTTCTTTTTATGATTAATCATGGCTAATATATTTTTAATTAGTGGTCACATCATACTTTCACAATCCTCATCTCCCTAATATTGTCCATGTAAGACCATATTTAGTGTGAGGTAACAGGATCTAGCCTATGGTAATACGAACCTCGAAAGGAACGAATCGTCACAGAAGCGGAGTTTCAAGGAAAGTTTAAAAATTAAATATTTCGGAAGGTTTCGATGCCACAAGAACTTTGTTGATAGAACAACAAAGAATTCTTGATAAGTTTAGGTAGAATGCCACAAGCAAGCTTGATAAGTTCTAAGTTGTAAAAAAGAACAATGAAGAGAAAATAATTCCTCACAATTTCTTTTGTTCAGCAAAACCTCCTTCATTTGAAATTAAAAAAAAGACTATTTATAATAGTCTTAAATCTAATCCTGGTAGAATTAGAATTAGAAAGTAATTTAGGAAAATATATAAAGGTTTACAGAATTAAGAAATATAATAATTAATACATAAAGTATAAATTTGGCTAATATTTGATCTTGCACTCCATTGGTTGCATCCTTTCTTGTCTTTAGAATATCCAGATTTGTATGATTTATTGAGATCTTCTTAATTAATGCACTTTGACTAAATCTTATAGTTAAGGAAGCTTCTTTTGAACATATCCTATAAAATAAAATTAGCCAATTATTAGATAACTCAATTAATAAAGACAATTAAAACAAATTAAGTTAATTAACTTCCTAAATAATAGCCAACTTTTCTAATTAATTATTTAAAACCTGCGTAAATAATAGTAATAAGCCGTGAGACTCTCTCAATGTCGCTGTGCGCTCCACTTTCACACAAGAACTTTTGAATGTGCGTAAAGAGGACTGTTTTAAGTTTTTTTGTACGACTCCTTGTTATAGGTCTACTAGGCCACTCCAATGGTTCTATTGACTCATGTTAGATATTTTGACCTTATTGATATCAAAGACTTTTAATTAAATTTCATTTGCTCATTGATTTGCATCATTGATTTGCATCACATGGTCACACAAACCAACCTTGTTCCTGTGGGATTCCCATACCCATTTTTTTTTTAAAAAAATAAGTAATAATTTTTAAATAAGTATATAAAAAAGACACTAATTTTTTTTTCTATTATTGTCAAAGCAAACATTCATCATATATACTTATTTACAATATATACAATATATCAAAAATACGATTTATAACAAAAATACAATTATTACAGTGTCAAAATCTGATATGCCCAATTCTTTTGACAGGTCACTGTCCCGAGGGTTTGCCTGGTTTCACTGCCTAGCTATACTTGAAAATTATTTCAACTATAGAGTGAGTAATTTAAAATTACTCAGTAAGAACTATAAAACTCAACAAAATAGTTTAACAAACTATAATATTCCAACCATACAAATAATAACTAATCAGGATAATAATAGACTCCGTATATCCAACATTACACAATAACCAGTTAGGACTAACCATCATAACTATACAATTAACAATTCGATGAGGATATTTCGAATAATCATAGTATAGTACCACTTTCCTTTGTACATTTTCTACTCCATCTATTCTAATTCTACTATCCTGTTCTATTTTCATTTGATCAGTCATTCTTAGGCAAACTATGGATCATGACCACGTTATTTATCTTACACACCAATATATGAATAAGTTTGGCACAATTATAATGCTACCATGGGTTCATCATGCCCTTAAGGGCGTCATGGCGAACTGCCACTTCCTATCACAGGTTTCAATGTGCCCAAAGGCGTCATGGAGGACTGTTGTGGTTTCTCACGTATAATTCCGGACACCACAAGGACAACTGTGGGTTCCATTTGTCCCAACGAGCGCCACAGTAAATAATAAATCATTATTCCATTTTATCTTAAGTGGCTCTGTCAGTGTGCAAGAAAATTTCGAAATCATACTTACATTTCTCCACCATTCATCATATGCTCATATTACTTATTTACCCTTTACTATAGCAAGGTCTTTTTAGTAATTTATTAAAATTCTAATAATCACATATACAACATTTTTATAATTTTTTTTCAATATAAAATAATTTATACCTATCGTCGCCTTTCAATACCTACCCATTTATGTACCACCAAATCAATTATAAAAATAATATTCCTAATAATAACAATAACCAATTCTTATATATATATATATATATATATATTTATATATATATATATATATATACTTACAATCTATTTACGAAATATATATATATATACACACACACACTCATGCACACACACACACACATACCTATATTAAGGTATTACTACATTAAACATACATCGCCAGAAAGGTATTGTAAAATACCTCTTTAGACGATGGATGTTGGTAGAATAAAGTGTGACTATAAGGAATACTTAATCATTAATTTTTCACAATTATACACACACATACACACACACACACACACACACATACACATATCTACACACATTTAATCAACCACTTAAAAAACTACTAAATTCCACACTCATACCCATTCTCCAACAATGGGATTTTCTTATATATATATATACACACATATTTAATCAATCATTTTAAACACTTCTAAATTAATATAATTTAACACTAAATAAACAATACCTAAAATGGACCATTTTATTCTTTTTTCTATTTTTCTTCTATTTTACACATTTAAACCAATTCCTACCAATTTCATCTATTCCCAAACACATTTATACACATTTAAACATATCAAAACACATTAAAATCAAACATTTAAGTACTTTATAAATAGTGACCGAATATGTCATATTATACACAAACTAAATTTTTTTTTATTTATACAATTCTATCCACTTCAATCTATTTTACAAACACTCAATTTCATAAATTAGGTATCAATTTTACAAAACTCTTAAATTATAAAATTAGGGTTTAGGGTTCTTACCTCAAATCCAAATGTGATGCACCAAATCCAAGCTAAAAAAAAAAACCTAAAATACCATTTAATCCATAAAATTATTATTTAAATAATTTTTTCTAACAACTCTAAAAACTAAAACTTAATAAAATCAAGAAATTTTACCATCAAATTAAAACTCTCAATGCGTAGAACAAGTTTTCCTTCTGCGGTAACGCGATTAAACTTGCAGATTAAGAGATTTTGCTTGATTTCTTTTCAAAAAATTGAAAGAAAAAGAAATGGGTAGCTCACGGGAAGGAGAAGAGAAAAAGTGAGTTTGTTTCAATTTTGAAAAGTCAACCAATCTTATCCAAATTCATATTTTTAAAAATTATACTATTGCCCAATAACTTTTCAAAACTTACATTTGACTCCCAAGAAAATTATGAGGCTACCTAGGCTATTTTTATATTTTTTTCACTTTAGTCTATTAGATTTTAGTGACACGAAATTCAAAAATTACTTATAAAATAACCATTTTACCCCTGGGGAAGAAAATTAATCGTTTTGGGTCCTTTTTTTTTTTTCTTTTTTCAAAGGGTACTCTTTTCTAAATTCAATTTTTTTTTCTTTTTACATACTTTTTAACAATATTTCTAATATTGTTAGAAATTTAAATTTCAATATGACTTTTGTGATATTGGTAAATTGACCATTTTGCCCTTTTCGATAAAATTATCATTTTATTATTATTTTTTTTTTCGGTAAATTAGCGATTTTTACTATTTTCAAATTATCCAACCTATATTTTTCTTCAGTAATAACTAAAATACAACCCTTAACTCAATTGTCTCTCATTTGATCTATTAACGCTCATCCAAAATAACAGTTTTGCCCTTTACTGTTATTTTGACCCATTTTTTTTTTTTTTTAAATTACTCTAACTAGAGTTCTAAAAATTTTCTTATATATTTCACAGTTCAAAACTCAAAATATACTACAAAAACAATTATACTAGGGTTTCAGAGGAATATCTAGATTTGGGGATGTTACAATTTCTCCCCTCTTACCAGAATTTCGTCCTCGAAAGTTAGGTGAACAATCCTGGATACCTTTCTTTCATGTTCTGCTCCATCTTCCAAGTTGCTTCCTCCACTTTTTGATTTCTCCAAAACACTTTTACCAGTGGAATTTTCTTATTCCGAAGCTCCTTTATCCTTCTGTCCAGAATCTATACATGACGTTCCTCGTAAGATAGATTTCTTTTCAATTCCACTACTTTAGGTTGTAACACATAGGAAGGGTCACTGATGTACTTACGAAGGAGAGACACATGAAACACATTATGGACTTTATCCAAACTCGGAGGTAAGGCTACTTTGTACGCCACTTTACCAACCCTTTCTAAAATCTCATACGGTCCCACATACCTGGGCGCCAACTTGCCCTTTCGATCAAACCTTATAATATGTTTGTATAGAGCAACTTTTACAAAAATTTTATCGCCAACTTGAAATTCCACCATTTTTCATTTTTAGTCGGCATAACTTTTTTGTCAATCTTGAGCCTATCTTATTCTTTCCTGGATCACCTGTACATCTTCAATCATTTTCTGAGTTTGTTCTGGCCTCAGAGCTTGGTTAAGCTCATCTTTTTTAGCAAAAGCATCCCAATATAGTGGGGATCTGCACTTTCTCCCATAAAGAGCTTCATAGGGTGCCATCTTAATAGTGGCCTGATAGCTGTTGTTATACGCAAATTTCATTAAGGGTAGCATATCATGCCATGACACCTGATAATCCAAACAACATGCCCTTAGCATTTCTTCTATAATCTGGTTAACTCTTTCAGTTTGTCCATCTGTTTGTGGGTGATAGGTAGTACTAAAGGCTAATTTGGTGCCTAATGTTCTCTGTAAACTCCCCCAAAAAGCTGATGCAAATTGGGAGTCTCTATCTAACACAATAATTTTAGGCACTCCATGCAATCTCATAATCTCCCGAATATAAATCTGTGCTAACTGATCCGTATTGGTGGTGTTGGTCAATCTATCTACTATCACCCATATAGCATTAAATCCTTTTTGTACTTTAGGAAGTCTGATAATAAAATCCATAAAAATTTCTTCCCATTTCCATTCTGGCATCCTCAACGATTAGAATAATCCAGAGGATCTCTGATGCTCAGCCTTTACTTGTTGACAGGTTAAACATTTTGATACATAATTTCCTATATCCTTTTTCATTCCATTCCACCAGAAGTTTCTCTTGAGATCATTATACATCTTTACACCCCCTAGGATGAGGGTTGTAAAGCATATCATGACCTTCACTTAGGACTTTCTTCTTGAGTTCTGAATCTTGGGGCAAACACATTCTACCTCCAAATTGAAGGATATCTCTACTTATCTAAAAATCTATTTTTTGGCCTTCTTGCATTTGTTGGTGAATGTTCTAACACCAGTTGTCAACTAATTATTTCTCCTTTATCTCTTCCAACAAAGCAGGTTGAATTTATAATTTAGTGATTCATCCCACCATCACCTCTAATTTTCCCCCTGTTAACTCCTGTTGTGCTCCTTTTTGAGCAATCAAATGGGATACCACAATCTTCTTACTAAGTGCATCTGCTACTACATTCGCCTTTCCAAGTTGGTACTTTATCTCACAATTATAATCTTTAACCAGTTCTAACCATCTTCTCTGCCTCATATTCAACTCTTTTTGGGTGGAACAATACTTTAGGCTCTTGTGATCTGTGTAGATATTACATGTAACCCCATACAAATAATGTCTCCATATCTTTAGGGCAAATATAACTGCTGCTAATTCCAAATCATGGGTTGGATAGCGTGTCTCATAATTTTTCAATTGTCTTGATGCATACGCTATCACCTTCCCATTTTGCATCAGAACTGCCCCTAATCCTTGATATGAAGCATTACAATATACATCATATTCTATTCCATCTTCAGACAATACCAAAATAGGAGCAGTGGTTAGTCGTCTCTTCAAGACTTGAAAGCTCTCCTCACAACCATCTGACCAAAGGAATGGGGTTCCCTGCCGAGTTAGATTGGTGAGTGGCTTAGTAATCCGTGCAAATCCCTGCACAAATCTCTTATAATACCCCGCAAGACCCAAAAAACTTCTTACTTCTCTAACAATTTTGGGCCTTTGCCACTCTAAGATAGCTTTTACCTTACTAGGATCCACCATTATCCCTTCCTTTGACACTACATGTCCTAAAAATACTACTTTTTTCATCCAAAACTCACATTTTGAGAATTTGGCATACAACTTATGCTCCCTCAATCGTTGAAGCACAAACCTCAAATGTTGGGTATGATCATTTTTTGACTGAGAATATATAAGAATATCATCTATAAACACCACAAGAAATCTATCCAAACAATCATGAAATACTCTATTCATCAAATCCATAAAGACTGCTGGAGCATTAGTCAACCCGAAAGGCATCACAACAAACTCATAATGTTCATAATGAGTGCGAAAGACAGTCTTGGATATATCCTTGTCGACAATTCGCAACTAACGATATCCTAACCTCAGATCAATTTTTGAAAATACTGGCACTCTTTTTAATTGATCAAAGAGGTCATCTATCCGAGGCAGCGGGTACTTATTCTTTACCGTCCACTTATTCAACTTTCTATAGTCAATACACATGCGGAGCGACCCATCTTTATTTTTTTACAAACAATATCAGTGCTCCCCACAGTGAATGACTTGGGCAGATAAACCCCTTTTCCAGCAACTCCTATAATTGCTTGTTTAATTCTTGTAGTTCAGCTGGAGCCATACGGTACGGAGCTTTTGAGATTGGGGCTGCACCAGGTTTTAGCTCTTTACTAAACTCCATTTCTCGTTCCAGAGCTAATCCTGATAATTCTTCTGGAAATACATCTAAAAATTTATTTACTACAGGAACATCCTGTATCCCCAATTTTGGCATTTCATTGTCATGTATAACATGAGCTAAGTACCCTATACATCCTTTTCTCAATATACTCCGAGCTTGCATATTACTAATAATCATGCTAAGTTGTCTACCTTCACCGAAATTGAATTTATCCCCATCATTTAATTGAAATCGGGCCTTCTTTTTTCGACAGTCAATTTTCACATTATACCTCTCTAGAAAGTCTATGCGCAAAATAATATCAAAATCAGGCATATGCAACACAATTAAATCTACTCCTAACTCTTTACCCTGTATTACTACCTGTTGATCCTAGAGAATCATCTCAATTTTTACCCTATCCTCATCTGGCATCTCTACTTGGATAGGATATGGTGGTTTAGAGGGTTCTATTTTCAGTCTTTCTAACACAGCAAAGGCAATAAAAGAATAAGTAGCCTCAGAATCTACTAAGGCATACAAAGGAGTAGAATGAAATAGAAGCTGACCGGTTACTGCAGAAGGGCTAGCCTCTGGTTGGCTCTAGGCTATCATATACACTCAAACCTATGACCCCTTGATAATCTGAACATGTTGAGCAGCTATCGGTTGTGAAGTATTCTGTTATTGAGATCTATAACAGATGACCTGTCCACCTCTGACACAACATTCTCCAGTATGGTTCCTCTTGCATCGAGGGCATTGGGGAATTGTGCCTTGGTGCGACATTTTGTTATTGCGCCAATTCTTCATATTTTTTGAGGAACAAATTTTCTTTTGCCCTTCTAATTTTGTGGTCCGAAATTGTGGCATCCCGCAAATGAGGAAGGACCAGAAGATTTAATGATAGGTACAGGTAATGTTGGTGCAGTGGATGGTTTGCCCCTTATCTTGTTAGCATTAACTTTTGTTCTTAATGCTCTGTCTAGAGCTTCTGCATAATCCACCGGAAGTTGTGGGCCTAACGTTAGATGGCTAGCTATATCTGGTCGAAACCCTTGTAAAAATCCATCCCTCATAAGTTAGGTGTGTTGACCATTCTAGTGGCAAATCTAGCCAACGCATTGACCTTAGTGGAGTATTCTTTGACACTTATTCCTCCTTGCTGTAAGGTTACAAACTCTTGTACCTTTGTAGCCACAACATCTGCAGATCTGTACTGCCCTTCAAAAAGTCTCTTGAATACTACCCAGGATAAGGCAGAAACATCTACTGCTTTTTGGGTCATTTCCCACAAAATCCTTGCATCTCCTCAGAATAAAAAGGTGGCATACTCCACTTTCTCTGAATCGGTCATGGTAAATAGCCTCAGGGTATTTTCTACTGATCTTATCTACTCGTTCGCTACCATAGGATCATGTGTTCCCCGGAACTCTTTAGGGGAACGCTGGCTAAGTAAACCCTAAATAGGTGGGGGCCTATTCTGTGTTGCCCCTAGTACTCTTTCAGTCTCTGGTCTAGTATTGGGTGTAACCGAAAATTCAGCAGCTGGCTCAGGAGCGGGTGTAGTAACTGGTACCGAAAAATTCTCAAGTATTAACCCCCTCAAGGTTTCCCGTACTACTTGCTGAATCATATTTCTAAGTTCAGTTGCATCTATAGTAATTTCAGTCGATTGAGGTGGAGCAGAAGTTTCTGCCCTCTCTTGAGGGGTGTTAGCTCCTCTAGCGCTCCCCCGTCCTCTCATAGAGCGTCTACCTTACATTTTACTTAACAATACTACATATCTAATTAGATAACTATAACATTCATTTTGTACGACACATACCATGATATCCTCAACATACACATGTACCAATAAGATAACACATGCTAAAATATACCAGTAAATAAATCACATTAAGGTAAAATAAGTACCATACTCATATTTTGTATATACAAGTAGTTTTGTTGCATGCGATATTATTATATATATACAATAAAATTTATACATTGTTTATCAACAATATATATATATATATATATATACAATAATACTTTTTCTTATTTACAATATATACATTGTCTTATCACACTAAACCCTGACTTTCTCTACTCATCTCCTGAAGATAAGTGACCTGCAGAATCCCCCTCCGCATCGGGATCAGTGTTCCCGGATATATCCATCCATGTAGTATGCGCGAGAGACTTAGAATCTATAGGGTACAGACTAGAGTTTATCTCTATGGAACACTCCGAGGACTCAGTCTCTACATAATAATCAGCCGGGTCAATCTCACTACTAGAAGGATCTAGAGGAAGCTTGGATGGGTCACTCTCGGTACTTAAGGAATCTGGTGGAGGGGAATATGTGTTAAGGAATGAATGTGAGCTCTTAGACAAATCAGTCTCTATGGCTAAATCGGATGGTTCACTACCACTAGAGGAAAACCATAACTTTGGTGGCTCAGGTTTAGAAACTACAGGAGATGGGGGTGCATGCATGGTGAGCTAGACAAAAAAAGGGTCCACCACTCTCGGGGGATAAGAATCTAAACCTCTCATCGGTACCTCTAGGTCAGTAATAACTCCTCGTGCTGGAAAGGAATCTAAAATCCTAAGTGAAGAAGGGGTATTAAACTCTCCTATGGTAGAGGTAGCAGCCTCATCATATCTTCTCTTAGCTAAAACCACTCTCCATTGCCTTTCAGGACGATACCTCCTCCTTTCTCTTCTAATCCAATAAATCCTACTAGTGACTAATTTATTCTTATTAACACCCTTCTCGTAAACTTTCATACCTTTTAGGGCATCAATTTTTCTCTGTTTGTTGGCTCTAGGACCTGGATCCGTATATGAGTAAATAGTATTATGATTTTTCACCTCCTTTTCAATCTTTTCATTCTCCCTCAAAATAACTAATCTCTTTAGGTCCCTTACCATAACTCCACAAAGTATAGAGTTCTCTTGTCTATTGACAGAAGACCAGGAGTCGAATTTTGGTCTGCGTATAGACATACCTACAATCACATAAAACTATCTCATAAAATAATATAATACTATAACTTATACAGGTACTAAATTAAAATTATATACTTACAGCAGTCGGCTTCGGGAAACATCATCTAAGACATTGGGCATACTACATCATAATAAAATAATTTATTTATTATTATTATTATTATTTTAAATATATATACTTTCACAAAATTTTTTCAGGAAAATTCGCTCTGATACCAACTTGTGGGATTCCCATACCCATTTTTTAAAAAAAAATAAAAAAATAATTTTTGAACAAGTATATAAAAAAGACACTAAATTTTTTTTTTTCTTATTATTGTCAAAGCAAACATTCATCATTTATACTTATTTACAACATATACAATATATCAAAAATACGATTTATAACAAAAATACAATTATTACAGCGTCAAAATCTGGTATGTCCAATTCTCTTGACAGGTCACTGTCTTGAGGGTTTGCCTGGTTCCACTACCCTACTAGCTATACCTGAAAATCATTTCAACCACGGAGTGAGTAATTTAAAATTACTCAGTAAGAATTATAAAACCCAACAAAATAATTTAACAAACTATAATATTCCAACCATACAAATAATAACTAATCAGGATAATAATATATTCCGTATATTCAACGTTACACAATAACCAGTTACGACTAACTATCCTAACTACGCAATTAACAATTCAATGAGGATATTTCAAATAATCATAGTATAGTACCACTTTCTTTTGTACATTTTCTACTCCATCTATTCTAATTCTACTATCCTGTTCTCTTTTTATTTGATCAGTCATTCTTAAGCAAACTATGGATCATGACCACATTATTTATCTTACACACCAATACATGAATAAATTTGACACAATTATAATACTACCATGGGTTCATCATGCCCTTAAGGGCGCTATGGCGAACTGCCGCTTCCTACCATGAGTTCAACGTGCCCAAAGACGTCATGGAGGACTGCCGTGGTTTCTCACGTACAATTCCGGACACCATAAGGACGACTGTGGGTTCCATTTGTCCCAAAGAGCGCCACAGTAAATAATAAATCATTATTCCATCTTATCCTAAGCGGGTCTACTGGTGTGCAAGAAAATTCCGAAATTGTACCTTAAAGATATTGGCCACTTATACATTTCTCCACCATTTATCATATACTCATATTATCTATTTACTCTTTACTATTACTTAAGGGCTTTTTAGTAATTTATTCAAATTTTAATAATCACATATACAATATTTTTATAATTTCTTCCTAATATAAAACAATTTATACCTATCGCCGCCTTTTAATACCTACCCATTTATGTACTACCAAATCAATTATAAAAATAATATTCTTAATAATAACAATAACCAAGTCATATATATATATATATATATATCTATTTATATATATATATATATATATACTCCTAATCCATTTACGAAATATATTTATATATACACACATACACTCACACATACACACGCGTATATACCTATTTTAAGGTATTCCTACATTAAACATACATCGTCAGAAAGGTATTTTAAAATACCTCTTTAGACGATGGACGTTGGCGGAACAAGGTGTGACTATAAGGAATACTTAATTATTAATTTTTCACACACACACACACACACACACACACACATATTTAATCAATCACTTAAAAAACTTCTAAATTCCACACTCGTACCCATTCTTCGATAATGAGATTTTCTTTTATATATATATACACACATATTTAATTAACCATTTTAAACACTTCTAAATTAATATAATTTAACACTAAATAAACAGTACTCAAAATTAACTATTTTGCCATTTTTCTATTTTTCTTCTATTTTACATATTTAAACCAATTCCTACCAATTTCATTTATTCCCAATACAATTATTAACATATAACACATCAAAAATATCATAATTTAACACTTATAAACAGTAACTCGAAATGGACCATTTTGCCCTTTTTTTCTATTTTTCTTCCATTTTACACATTTAAACCAATTCCTACCAATTCCAGCTATTCCCAAACACATTTATACACATTTAAACATATCAAAACACATTAAAATCAAACATTTAAGTACTTCATAAATAGTGATCGAATATGTCCTATTATGCACAAACTAAATTTTTTTCTTATTTATACAATTCTATCCACTTCAATCTATTTTACAAACACTCAATTTCATAAATTAGACATCAATTTTACAAAATTCCTAAATTACAAAATTAGGATTTAGGGTTCTTACCTCAAATCCAAATGTGATGGTTATTGCACTAAATCCAAACTAAAAAAAATCTAAAATACCATTTGATCCATAAAATTATTATTTAAATAATTTTTTTTAACAACTCTAAAAACTAAAACTTAATAAAATCAAGAAATTTTACCATTAAATTAAAACACTCGACGCGTAGAACAAGTTTTTCTTCTGCGGTAACGCGATCAAACGGGCGGATTAAGAGATTTTGCTTGATTTCTTTTCAAAAAATTGAAAGAGAAAGAAATGGGTAGCTCACCGGAAGGAGAAGAGAAAAAGTGAATTTGCTTCAATTTTGAAAAGTCAACCAATCTTATCCAAATTCATACTTTTAAAAATTATACTATTGCCTAATAACTTTTCAAAACTTACATTTGACTCACAAGAAAATTATGAGGCTACCTAGGCTATTTTCATATTCTTTCACTTTAGTCCATCAAATTTTAGTGATACGAAATTCAAAAATTTCTTATAAAATGACCATTTTACCCCGGGGAAAGAAAATTTGTCGTTTTGGGTCTTTGTTTTCTCTTTTCTAAAGGTATCTTTGTCTAAATTCGATTTTGTTTCTTTCCACATACTTTTAACAATATTTCTAATATTATTAGAAATTTGGATTTCTATCTGACTTTTGTGATATTGGTAAATTAACCATTTTACCCTTTTTGATAAAATTGTCATTTTATTATTATTTTTTTCGACAAATTAGCGATTCTTATGATTTTCAAATTATGCAACCTATATTTTTCTTCAGTAATAACTAAAATACATCTCTCATTTGATCTATCAACGCTCATTCAAAATGATAATTTTGTCCTTTACTATTATTTTGACCCCCCCTTTTTTTTTTTGAAATTGCTCTAACTAGAATTTCAAAAAATTTTTATATATTTCACAGCCCAAAACTCAAAACATACTACAAAAATAATTATACTAAGGTTTTAAAAGAATATCTAGATTTGAGGATGTTCCAATTCCCAACTTTACCCACAATATTTTTTAAAAATAACTAAGGAACTTGATGTGGATCCTTGGCAAATTCCAGCAATGCTAGTAGGTAAATAAAGTGTGAATCAAATGAAGAGAAAAGAATCGAAATAACTAAGA
>CP135541.1:5049048-5079292 GCA_032402905.1 Khaya senegalensis
TTTTGTACATTCGAAAACTTGTTATAATGAAATCTTTGATCTTATACACTCTGATTTATGAACTTCTCCTTTAGAATCTCATAATGGTTTTAAATATTTTGTGACATTCATTGACCACAAGTCTAGATACACTTGGATATACTTGATTAAAAATAAATTGGAAACCTTATTATGCTTTAAAGAATTTGTATTCTTAATTGAAAATCAACTTGGTAAAAAGATTAAGATTCTTAGAACTGATAATAGGAGAGAATATACTAGTAATATATTTAAGGATTACTTGAAATGCGACGTTTGAAGGCATTGCGCATCGCTTTCGACAAAAGGGTGAAGTTTAAAATCATTTTGTAGCACTTTTGTCAAACACAGGCTACGTTTGAAAGCTTTCTCTTGCGTTTTCTGTGAAACAGTGATGCTTTCTACTGTTATTGCAATTTTGATAATAACGACCATGTTCTAGTGAATTGTATGTTGATTTCAGGGCTTTGAGGAAGAAAAGTTGGTGTTTGCAAGTGTTTTACACAATTTTCTGTAAGAATGGCAGTGCTTAAGAGCATTATCAACAACGAAGTGACATTTTCAACTATTTACAATGAAAACGACTATGTTTTTAAGCATTACATTGCATTTTCACAAAAACAACGTCATTTTACAGCATTTTATTATTTTTTTTATTAAACAGCTGAGGTTGCAGAGAGGATGATATGAATCAAGGTACCAAACCCATAAACACTTTAACTCACCAAACCCAACTATATTCGAACACCAAAACCCAATTTGGTCAAATTCTCAATTTTCTTTTAACCCATTCAGCCCAAGCCTCATTTAAAGGCCTAAGTTATTCCCTTGGTTTAACCATGATCACTTGGGCCAATAATTCTTCACTTGCATGATTGCCACATCACTTACATGAAGCAAATTAAGAAAATATCCATTTAGACGGAAGAATAAAAAATTAGCAAGTTTAAGAAAATTTAAGTTAATTAGTATTTTATTTTATTAGTTTATCTCTTTTATGTTACTTTAGAAATTTCAGCAAGTTCAAATCATTTGCAAAGTCCAAGAATGCATTTATAGAGGATAAGAGGCTGACTACAAAGATTGTGGTATTAGGCCAAGACAATTTCTATACCAACAAAGTGTTTGTGTCTATTTATCATTTTGAGATTGTCTTTTATATTAAGTAATTGTTATTACTTTTGATCTTGAAAAATGTATAAATATTATTTGAACTTGTATTAGACCTTTTATAAAAGTCTCTAATGCTTTGTAAGGAGGAGTTTTTCTGCTGGAAAAGTAAAAATTGAACATGCAGCTTGTTCTTCAAGTTTAAACAAACCTTTACCCTAAATTTTCTTATTGCTGGAATTTAGGTGGTGGTTTTCTTGGTTGGTGACTTTGCCTTTATGCCTTAGATCAATCTTAATTATTTTGATTCTTTTCTCTTCATTTGATTCACACTTTACTCAACTATTGGCATTACTGAAATTTGTTAAAGATCCACATCAAAATTGGTATCAAAAGCCTTGGTTTGACTGAGGTGAGTTCATCTATTGCCTTTTCTTCACTTGTTGGTTGGAAGGAGAAGTTGTGTTGTATGTGCAAAGTTGTTTGAAGTTGCTGTGAACTTTGAAATTATAGTAATTGTGGACTTAGGTATGTTGTCCGTTGTGGAATGCATTTTGGTTGTTACTGGAAACTTTTTGTTGACTATTTTGAATATCTCTATTGAAAAAAAAACTCTTTAAACTTAAGTACCTTATAACCTCATATAATTCTTATATCTCATTATTTAAACATATCACTATAAACACTACCTCAAATACTTTACTTAAACACTTTACCGAAACATTTAATTTTTCTCTAGTTCTCCAATGGCTAATCGAAGCTCTACCTTTTCCCCAACTCCACCATGGGATGTAGGTCAATTAAAACTTCAAGAAGAAATAAATGATCTTAACGTTACATTAAACTAAATAGTCTAACTCCTCCAAGAGCAAGCAATCTAAAACTAACAAAATCATCATTCGCAAACACGTACTCTTCCGCCTCACAAACCAACCACTCACCCAACACATCCAAGACAACCCCCATTATCCAAAGATTATGAAGAAGATGAGGTTTATTGCTCTAGTGATAGTGATTCCAAGGTTGAAAGAAAGATGAGGGATCGCGATGATGATAGGGGTTTAAAAATTGACATTCCAAAATTTAAAGGTAGCTTGAACTTAGATGATTTTGTTGATTGATTACATGCTATTGAGTGAGTTTTTAAATCCAAAGGGTATTCCGATAAAAAAAAAATGTAAATTGGTTACCTTTCATTTCAAGAATTATACTTCACTCTGGTGGAAAAATGTCAAAAAGTAAAGAAGTTGAGAGGGAAAAGATCGAATTCATTCTTGGTAGAAATTGAAAAAACTTTTTAAAAGAAGGTTCTTGCTTGAATCACATAAGTAAGAATTGTATTTAAAACTTCATACACTTAGGCAAGGAGATGGTAGTGTAAATGAGTATATTCGGGAATTTGAGAAGTTGATGATGAAAAGTGATTTACCAGAAGTTAAGGAGCAAACTTTAGCCCATTTTGTAGGGGAATTAAAGCAAGACAGCTCATGTGGTAGAGTTACAGCCTTATTACACCTTTGAAGACATGTTCGAACTTGCAGTTAAGGTTGAAAAGCAAACAGAAAGTGCAAGCATGATAGGTTTCAAGTCTTTCACTAAAAGAACTAGCTTCACTAAAGGTTCCTCCTCTTATTCCAAGCTTGAATCCACTCCAAAGGATAAGGGTAAGGGCAAAATCCAAGACCTTCGAAAATACTCTCCCATTCCTCTTAAACATGGCAAAAATAAGTTTAATAGTAAGAAATGTTTCAAGTGTCAAGGGTATGGCCATTTCCAAGCCAATTATCCTAACAAAAGAGTAATGACACTTAGGGACATCCAAATAATTGAAAAGGCAATTAAAGAAGAAGATGAGGCAGAAAATGATGAAATGGCAACCGAACAAGAAGAAGAAATAGTGGAGGAAGTTGATTGCAGTTCTATGCTCATTTTGCGATATGCCTTACATACACAAATAAGTCTCCAAAAAGATCAGAGGTTGAATATTTTTCAAACTCATTACACCATTAATAATAAGGTGTGTACAGTGATAATTGATAGTGGAAGTTATGCCAATATGGTCTCTACGACACTTACGGAGAAGCTTGGGTTGCCTACTGTACCACATACCCAACCTTACAAGCTACAATGACTAAGCAATGGAAACAATCTCCAAGTCAAAAGACAAGTACTCCTTTCTCTTTCAATTGGGAAGTATTATAAAGATGAGGTGTTGTGTGATATTATTCCAATGGATGCTTGTCATGTGTTATTGTGCCATTCTTGGCAAGTTGATAAGGAGGTTAGACATGATGGTAGAAAGAATACTTATTCCTTTAAGTTTAAGGATAAATTAATTACTTTAACTCCCTTAAGAGGGGCTAAAATTGAGAAAAGTTTTATAATGAGTGAGCCAATTTATACTTTACTTGTGATTGAGAAACAAGTAGTTTAAGAGACTAAACAACTGTTGAAAATGATAGTTACAAGAATTAATATAGATTTTGGTTGACTCATCATAATTTCACACAATCTAAAAGACACATTACAAGCATATAGAAAAAAGAAGACATAAACTAGCTGTTTAAAATGTGACCATTGTGTACAATAGCTGTTGTGAACAGTAACAGTCAAAAATTTGGAAAACTAGTTGTTACAAACTTATGTATATAAACACATCGTAGTAAATGAAAAGGATAGAAAAAAATTTCCTTATTCTTTTATTAATACTTTCTTTCATATTTGAATTTTCTTTATTTCTTCATTAATATATTTTTTTCCACATGGTATCAAAGCAAGTTTCATCCTAAATTTACCTTTCATCTTTTGTTATTTGTTGGTTCTTGGTGCATCAAGACATTCCCCTTCAAAGCCGAATTAAGAAATGGAAAAGAATGGCTCGTCATACAACACTAAGAACAAGAGTTCCTTCAAGGGAGTTGATAATAAAGGTAACACCACCTTGAAACTTACCACATTTTTGTTGAATGGAAAAAATTATTCAATTTGGCTCAATCCCGTTAAAAGAGCATTAACTGGAAAATGAGCATATGGCTTTGTCAATGGAAGAATCACAAAGTCCACCGACACATCAAGTGAGAAATATGAAGATTGGTGTTATAATGACAACTTGGTGTATACATGAATTTTGAATTCTAAGGAACCGTCCTTGGTAGGTGCATTCTCAAAGACTGAATCTTCTAAAACACTTTAGGAATCTATGAAGAGGTAATTTGGTCATCAAGAAAACTTGATGAGAATATATGAGTTGAAGCACTTATCAACAATATCAATCTTGGTGGAGGTGATCCAATAGAGTACAACACTAAAATGAAGGAGGCATGAGATGAACTTCAATCCTTAAAGCCGACTACCACTAGTATTAAAGAAGTAAAAAAAAGAGCCAATGAGGATCTTGTAATATCATATTTAAAGGGTTTGGATTCTGACTACAATGATCTTAGAAACCACATCCTTATAATTGAATCTTTGCCCCATTATGATGATGTTGTAAACAAGGTGAAAATATAATACAACACTAAAATGAAAGAGGCATGGGATGAACTTCAATCCTTAAGGCTGAATACCACTAGTATTGAAGAAGTAAAAAAAAAGAGGCAATGAGGATCTTGTAATCTCATATTTGACGGGTTTGGATTCCGACTACAATGATCTTAGAAACCACATCCTTAGAATTGAATCTTTGCTGCATTATGATGATGTTGTAAATAAGGTGAATAAAGAGTGGACAGAAAGTTAAAGCTATGTGCGATAAATGTGGATAGATGTACAACCCCAAGGACAAATGTTGGAAGTGTGGCCATTGCAAGATGCTGGGTCATACTAAAGAAAAATGTTGAATCCTCAATCCACATCTTAGGCCAAATAATTACGAGGAGAAGGCACCACCACAAAGTGCTCAAAATGCAATTGAAAAAGACAACTCAAAACTCCTTGAGGATTTGGCAAAACTACTTCAGAACTATCTCCCAAACTCCTCTAAAGGTACGGTTTCCAACTCACATTTTAATTTTGACCCCTGGATTATTGATTCAGGTGCTACTAATCATATGTTTAGAAATAAAAATAAAGCATTTAGAATAGAAACCTTATAAAACTTTAGAAATGCGATAATAACCAATGGTAGTGTAATACTTATTAAGGGACTAGGAGACGTTAAAGTTTTATCTAAGGAAACAAAAGGCTTTTATATGTCAAATTTCTCTTCAAATTTCTTGTCAGTTAGTAAGACAACAAAAGACTTAAATTGTTGTGTCATCTTTGAACCTAATAAAGTAATATTTCAGGACATACTAACTGGGAAAAAGATTAGTAAGGGAAGACTACACGACAGCCTATATTTTTTGGATAGCACTAATTAAGCTATTAGAGTTAAAGAAGACCGTAGACTTCAAAAAGTTTGGCATGCAAGATTAGAACATCCTCCTAGCAACATTTTGTGCAAAATGATTTCGAATATGAAGTTGAGTAATTTTAAACAATGTAGGGCTTGTAATTTAGAAAAACAAACTAAACTTTCTTTTGTACATTCGAAAACTTGTTATAATAAAACTTTTGATCTTATACACTCTGATTTATCGAATTTTCCTTTAAAATCTCATAATGGCTTTAAATATTTTGTGACATTCATTGACCACAAGTCTAGATACACTTGGATATATTTGATTAAAAACAAATCGGAGACCTTATTATGTTTTAAAGAATTTGTATCCTTAATTGAAAATTAACTTGGTAAAAGGATTAAGATTCTTAGAACCGATAATAGGGGGGAATAACCTAGTAATGCATTTGAGGATTACTTGAAAACCTTAGAGATAATTCACCAAACAACTTGTCCTTACACACCTGAGCAAAACGATGTAGCCGAACGAAAAAATTGACACATCTTAAATGTAGGAAAATCATTGATGGTTCATTTTAATGTCCCCAAAAGATATTGGAATGAAGTCATTCTCACTGTCATACATTTGATTAAGCGAATGCCTTCTAATTTATTAAATGAAAAATATCATTTTGAGTTTTTGTATAATAGACAACTAAACTTATCTTACCTCAAGATATTTGGTTGTACTTATTATATTCATATCCCTAATCATGCTATAGATCAATTAAGTCATAGGAGTGTAAAGTGTATATTTTTTGGGTATTGCAACGATAAAAAGAGTTATAAATGTTTAGATCCTTATACAAATGAGAAATTCATCTCAAGAAATGTTATATTTTTAGAAAATGATATATACTTTGACAAAGTGAGAAATGAGGGAGAAATCGAGGATCCTCTTCCTTTATCTATTGTGAGTAATCGATTGAATTCATTAAGAAATAATGATCAAATCAATAATCATGGAGTTGGTTTAAATGAGAGTGAAAATGAGGATTCTAACTCTCAAGATTTATCACCACAAAATAATGATATTGATGAATTATTAGAATCAAATGAAGAACAAAACATAGTTAGTGAAAGTCAAAGCGAGGAAACACTTAATAATGAGCAACCTAATGCTCAATTAGATTCTCAAGATTAAATTCCATTTAGTTCTTCACAGGTTGATCAAAATGAGAGAGAGTTTACTTCTCCATCACATAATCAAAATTTTGCACTTAAAAGATCTTAAAGAATTAGAAAATCTCCATTTGAATGAAAGAAAAATAGGGTATTCTTCTGTGAGAACAAGGTCACAGTATATCTCATAGAATATTATTATACTTTAGATAATATCAAAGAGAGTTATAGAGTTTTTTCTAACCAAATTGGATAATTTAAGAGACCCATCTCATTATAATAAGGTCAAGGACATTCCTATTTGGAAAAATGTCATGGATGAGAAGTTGAATGCTTTATCTAGAAATAAAATATGGGAAATTGTTCCTCTTCCTCAAGGTAAAAAGACAGTTGGATGTAAGTGGGTGTACAAAACTAAGTTAAAGAGTGATGGTTTTGTTAAAAAACATAAAGATAGATTAGTTGCTAAAAGATTCATTCAAACTTATGGTTTAGATTACACTGAGACATTTGCTCCAGTGGCCAAGATAAACACCATTAGAGTTGTCTTATCCTTAACCACTAATTATGAATGGAAAATATATCAAATGGATGTTCGAAATGCTTTTCTCCTAGATATTCCACAAGGATACAACATCAAAGTACCAAGAACACGTGTTTAAACTTAGAAAAGCTATTTATGGCTTAAAACAATTACCTCGGGCTTGGTAGTCTAAGTTGTAAGGTGCATTAACTTCTCAATATTTCAATATTAGTAATGCTAATCATTCTTTATTCATCAAACACTCATAATGGTATTATGGTTGTGATAATCTATGTAGATGATATAATTATAATTGGGAGTGATACTTTATGAATAAAAAGCACTAAAAACTATTTAAAATCTACTTTTTGTTGAAATGAAACTGATTGAGCCGATTGACCAATCTCAAGATTCATGCCAGCATCGCGACCGTACTGCATTGGAATCTGTGTACCCCAATCATCATCTCAGTCAGCATCCTAATCAGCATCCTAATCCTAATCAGCATCTTCAGTAACCAAAGAGAAGAATTCAAACATTCAAATTTGAATATGGTGAACATTGGAAGTTGTTTTGCAATTAGTAGAAAAAGGAAACATTGCTTTATAACTTGTAAGTAATTTGTTTAGCCTATTTTGTGTATTACAGCTTTCCTACCTTGGGAAAACAATTATAACTATTGGTTGTTTGCCTATTTAAATCCTTGTAACATTATTCTTTCAATTAAGAAAAATAATTCCCTCATCTTTTTCATATTTCTTTCTTTGGCTGAAATTCTGAAGATCACTTCTTATACTTTAATCATCAAAGTTAACATGGTATCAGAGCTGTAAGTTCCTATTTTTCTTCTTCTTCTTCTTGTTCTTTAATTCTTCACGATTGTGCTTGAAAAGTATCTTCCATCCTTTGGCCAAATCTAAATGGCAAGTGAGGAACCCTCTTTAGGCACCCAGAAACCAAGTGAAGCACTTTCTCAAACCACCATCAATGCCTCCACCCGAATCACTTCCAAAATAGTGGAAGTAGATGCTAACACCTCCCTTAACCTCACCACTATTCTACTAAACAACCATAACTACCCCAAATGGGTCAAGGCTGCAACAAATGCTTTGTGTTTAAAGGTAAATATGGGTTTGTCACAAGAAGGGTTAAGAGACCTTTGAATGATGATGGATTTGAAGAATGATTCCAAGTAGACAAAATGGTTCTAACTTAAATCCTTAACTCTATAGAACCAAACTTGATTGGAATTTTTTCCAATGCTGAGACTTCTAAGGAGTTTTGGGATTTTATAAAGAAGATCTATGGTCCACAAAAGAATCTTACGAGGGTGTATGAGCTTAAATCCTTCCTCAATAAGCTTAACCAAGATGAGATGAGCTCAGTTGAACACTTGAAAAAATTTGTAGAGGCTTGTGATGAGCTTCACTTCTATAGGCCAAAAACTAATGACATTGCCATCATTCTTGCACGGGCTGATGAGGATAAGGTGTTTACTTACCTTGCTAGCTTGAACTCCAAGTTTAATGATATTTGGAACCAAATATTGAGAAGCAATGAAATACCTCCCTTCGATGAGGTTGGTTACATGATGAACAATGACAAAACAGCCCATCGTGTCTTAGACACAAATGGCCATGACCACAAGGTGGAGACAAATGCTCTTTTGACTCAAGAGAAGCCTAAAACTGAAGCTTAAGTGGCTAAGTCAAAGGGGAACAACAACAGCCAATATCGGGCTAAGTATGACCATTGTCACAAGAATGGTCACTCTAAAGATCGGCGTTAGCTTCTTCACCTAGAACTCATGCCTCAATGGTTCAAGAAGGACAAAGTTTCAAATCAGAGTATCCATAGTGTTTCAAGTGCACATTCAGCTCCCATTACTGAGATTTCAAGTGTTCACTCCTTTAGTCTTGACGAAATTGCTAAGGTGATAAGGAACCAACTCCAAATCAGTTCGGAAGCACTTGGAACCCAACACCATGATCACAAAGGCAAATGGAAGGACGATACTCTTCTTGACTCTCAGTTTAACTCTTATAATGATTATGAACCATGGATTATAGACTCAGGTGCTAGTGATCATATGTTTAGAAACATAAATAAAGCATCTAAATTATATCCTTTAAAGAAAATACAAAGTGTCAAAGTTGCTAATGGAAAGCATGTACCCATTAAGTATTCAGCAGATTTGGATTTATTGTCAAAACATACTAAAGGGTTCTATATACCTAATTTTGATTCTAATATATTATTGGTTAATAAACTTACTAAGGATTTAAATTGTATTGCTATCTTTAGTCCTAAGAAAGTGATTTTTCAGGATATTATAACCGGGAAGAAGATTGGTGAAGGTTGTGCTCAAAATGGTCTTTACATCCTAAATGACGCGAAACAAGCTTTTAGGGTCACTAAACAAATCAATTCACATGAGCTATGGCATGCACAGCTTGAACATCCTTCTAATCACATTTTGAATTGTCTAGTTCCTAATTTAAATAATTGTCACATTTCTAAGTGTGAAGTATGTATTTTAAGAAAAGAAACTAGACTTCTTTTTGTACAATCGGAACATGAATGTGATAATGCTTTTGAATTAATTCACTCTGATTTATGGACTGCTCTTATGACATCACATGATAACTATAGATACTTTGTTACATTTATTGACCACAAATCTAGATATATTTGGATATACTTTTTAAAATGTAAATCGGATACATTATCATACTTTAAACGTTTTATGCTCTTTGTCGCTAACCAATTTCGCAGAAAAATCAAAATGATTAGAACTGATAATGGTGGAGAATATGTCAATAATTCCTTTAAGGAATATTTAGTAAGTGAAGGGATTATACATCAAACTACATGCCCATACACTCAAGAACAAAATGGAGTGGCAGAGAGGAAGAATAGACATATCCTTGAAGTTGGAAGATCAACGATGTTCTACCATAATGTTCCCAAACATTTTTGGAGCAATGCTGTCCTCACGGCTGTTCATTTGATAAATAGAACACCTACAAAGGTTTTAAAGGGCAAGACTCCAAATGAGGTCATGTTTAATCAAAAACCAAATCTTTCATATCTTAAAATATTTGGATGCATATGTTATATCCATATTTCTTATAGCAATAGAGACAAATTTACCTATAGAAGTGAAAAATGCATATTCCTAGGTTATGCTCCAACCCAAAAGGGTTATAGATGCTTTGACCCTAAGACAAATAGGTTGTTTGTATCTAGAAATGTTACCTTTTTAGAACATGAACCTTACTACAAAAAACATAAACTTGAATCCAATAGTAAGAGGGAGAATGTGGATAATTCCACCCCTAGTCCTGTTATTGACACTATCCACATAAAAGGGCCCGTTCTTGAATATAAAAAGAATGTCCATAACAAGTTAGAAGTTCAAGAGGAATCATCTCAAAATGAGAATGATCCTTACTCTCTTAGACAAACAGATGATGAGAATAAACCTACTTTTGCCCAAGATGAGTCATCTCATGATGGGATTAATTCAAATAGCCTTGGAGATGACCAAATTAGTAACCATGACACATTAGATCAATTTCTAAGTAGTGATAATCATGCTACACATGAACTACCTATACTTAGAAAATCTACTCGGATCAAAAGACCAGCCTCTGAATGGATAAAAACTAGAGTATTTTATCATAGTAACTATGTGACCAATCACCCTATTCAAAGCTACTATACTCATGATCACATTAAAGATCAATATAAAGTTTTTCTAAATGACATTGATGATATTCGATAACCTTCTAGTTACCAAGAGGCTCAAATCAGCCCAATTTAGAGAAATGCAATGAATAAAGAGCTTAAAGCTCTAATTCGAAATCCAACTTGGGATATTGTTCTACTTCCTAAAGGGAAAAAAGCTGTAGGTTGCAAATGGGTATATAAAACCAAACTTAAGAGTGATGGAACTGTTGAAAAACATAAGGTTAGGTTAGTGGCCAAAGACTTCACTCAAACCTATGGCATTGATTACACCGAGACTTTTGTCCCCGTAGCTAAAATGAATTCCATTAAAGTCCTTATGTCTTTAGCTGTTAATTATGATTGGCCATTGTACCAAATGGATGTAAAAAATGCTTTCTTATAAGGTGAATTAGAAGAAAAAGTATATATGAGAATACCTGAAAGGTATGGGAGTGACATTCCCGAATTGCATGTTTGCAAGCTTAGAAAGGCCATCTATGGCCTTAAACAATCTCCTAGGACCTGGTACTCCAAATTACATAATGCCCTTAGTTGCCAAGCTTTCATTAAAAGTGAGGCTGATTCCTTTTTATTCACCAAACATTCCAAAGATAGAATAACGTTGATTTTCATTTATGTTGATGACATTATTATTACTGGTAGTGACAAAAACAGGCATTAGTTGCATTAAATCATATCTTAAATTTGTTTTTAACATTCAAGACTTAGGATACTTACGATATTTTCTAGGAATAAAAATTGCCCATTCTAAAAAGGGACTATTTCTATGCCAAAGAAAGTATACACTTGATGTACTTGGTGAAACAGGTAAACTAGGTGCAACAGGTAAACTAGGTGCAAAGATAGCTTCAACGCCAATCGAAAGCACCTACAAACAAAAGGATAAAGAAGAAGACAAAAAAAAGCAGCCCAAGCCATTTCAGAATGTCAAGCAATATCAACAAATTGTCAGTAAGTTAATTTATTTAACCATTATTAGACCTAACATTAGTTTTGCTGTGAATCAGGTTAGTCAATTCATGCAACAACCAATGACCAACCACATGGACATGGTGAATCGAATCCTATGCTACCTTAAAAGAACACCAGGACAAGGTTTACACATGCAAAAGAATGGTCACCACGAGATCCTAGCATATAGTGATGCAAATTGGGCTAGAAATTTTAAAGATAGAAAATCAACAACAGGATATTGCACATTTGTTGGAGGAAACTTGGTAACCTGGAAGAGCAAGAAACAGAGTATAGTAGCAAGATCAAGTGCAAAAGCAGAGTATCGAGTTATGGCAAGTACAACATGTGAGCTAATTTGGTTGAAGGTTTTAGTTCAAGATTTGGGGTTCAAGACTAAGGCGCCAATGAAACTATTTTGTGACAACAAAGCAATAATCTACATAACATCCAATTCGGTATTCCATGAGAGTACAAAGCACATTGAGATGGATTGTCATTTTATTAGGGAGAAAGTTCTTAATAAGATCATCTGCACCCCTTATGTTCAAATTGAAGATCAACTAGGAGACTTGTTCATAAAGGATCCCACTAAAAAATATATCGGGATGGCAATAAATAAGTTGAACTTGAGTAACATCTTCAAGCCCAACTTAAGGGGAAGTGTTGAAATAAAATTGATTGAGCTGATTGACCAATCTCAAGATTCATGCTAGCATCGTGACCGTGCTGTATTGCAATCTGTGTATCCCAATCATCATCTCAGTCAGCATCCTAATCCTAATCAGCATCTTCAGTAACCAAAGAGAAGAATTCAGACATTCAAATTTGAATTTAAACATTCAAATTTGAACATGGTGAACATTGGAAGTTGTTTTGCAATTAGTAAAAAAAGGAAACATTGCTTTATGACTTGTAAGTAATTTGTTTAGCCTATTTTGTGTATTACAACTTTCCTACCTTGGGAAAACAATTATAGCTGTTAGTTGTTTGCCTATTTAAATCCTTGTAACATTATTCTTTTAATTAAGAAAAGCAATTCTCTCATCTTCTTCATATTTCTCTCTTTTGCTAAAATTCTCAAGCTCACTTCTTATACTTTGATCATCAAAGTTAACAATTGTAACAGATTTTCAGTCTATGAATGAAGAAGTATTTTGCTGAGTTACACCCAAATCTTATCTAAACAAATTCTTTGTTTAGTGGTGAATTTTTATTGATTCTTATCGCTCTTTCTTTTTTCTATCTTAGAGTGTGGCGAATTATCCTAGTTATCTTGTTTGTGGGGATCTAATATTATCAAACTTGATTCCCTAGTGTTAATTTCTTTATTTTCATTCTTGATACTGATTTAGAACTCTATTTCCTCATTCTAAACTTCTATAAGCCATCCATGTCACATTACCACTTCAAAATCGTACATAACTCTTCAGCTTCCTTAAAACATCTTTAAAGAACTAGAAACCTACCTCAATTATGAATTTCCATTTACTCAACAACTAAACCATATCTGTAACATCTTGAAATTTCTATACTCTTAAAATCCTATCATGGTGTTATAATACAGTATTTTCGACAGTTTTGATAAGAGATAGAGTCGGCCGGTATTTGGAACAGTGTACTGCATGAGCAAAAAATATAGTATTTCATTACCGGTACTAGAAATTGGATGACTGAAGCAGAAAACTATAATTTTTTGTCGTGCGTGCACGACTATATAAGCAGGACGGGCTGGGAAACTCGACAACACGACCTCACTTTTTTCCCTCCCTTTTCTCTCTTTTCTCTCTCTTCTCCCCACAGTTCTCTCTCCTGTGAACAGTGACTTTTGTCACCGGACCTCAGATCACCTCACCGCCGGCAAGCGGAGGACCGCCGGGCCGTCGCGAGTGCAACGCCGCCAACCCCGCCCCGATTGCCGTTGCCACGCACCCTTACGCGCTGCCCGAAGTTTCGCTGACGTAAACTTTGACTGACGATTCACAGTGAGTTGACCGATACCTCCGGCACATTTGGCACCGTCTTGCCGCCCTCTTCATGGTGGCGTGCCCGATTCTGGCATTTGGTCACCGGATTTCGGCGAGGGAAAGCTGATCGGGAAGGTGTCTTTCCGGCAAGATTTTCGGCGATTGGTGTAGCTCCGATGGAATCTGAACCGATTAGTATGCTCTCTGACACTCGTACTTTGACGCGGTATATTTAGATCTCAATTTGGAATGAGTTTCGATGATGATTCGAGAGTCCAAAGTAGGTACCTTGAAATATGAAATTTTAGGGTGTTTAGTGATTTTGAATGCTTCAATTTGTGTTTTGTGGTATATGGACACCATGGGCAGTATCTTGACATTGCAAGGATCGCAATGGTATGTTCCGTTCGTGAAATAGAAACTGAAATTTTGTGGGTTAAATAGTATTCATGAACAGTAACTTGTACATTTTTCGAGGAGATACTCGTAGCGTACGGAGAAGTATTTCGAACGCGTATACCCTCTCCGAGTCAGTTTTTCATCATTCGCATAGGTACTGGGAGCCCGGAGGTAAGATAATATGATATTTAAATTATGAAAAAATAGATTTTAATATTTATAATGTTTATAATTACATAAATGTATATCATAACAATAGTTTAAATTATAGAAAAGTCTCATTGACAGGGAATGAGCATAATTGTGCAATTAGAAGTGTTAATATCCATGTGTTAAATATATATATATAGTTATAAGCGTAATTCCATTACCGTCGACCTGCAGTGCTATATTAGGTATTCTAAAATACCTATGCAGCATTGTATGTCCCATGTTTGTATATATACATATGTATTTATATGGTAGGTACCCTTGTATATACATATGTAATTATGCCCTTGTGATCGAATGATTGAGTAGATATTGTACTTAATGTTTGCAATGCTATCTGAATGGACATATGTGTATACATTAGTATGTTATAATTATTGTGCCGTAGTAAGGTAATGGGTATAGCTTGACTTGTGATGACATGTTGGGATTGCATGTAATGACGCAATATATGATAACCGATTAAAATATATTTCTGTGAATTTATAATAGTAGTGATATAGTGTATCCATGTGTTTGGATTATAATATATTTCTGTGTTTTATCTTAATTATTTTATAGTGTATTTATATGCCAGATTGGAATATGTTTTCATCACTTAGTACTGCTAGCCTTACGATAAATTCATATGTATGATGTCTTTTTAGAAGATAAGGGCTAATAAATGTGTTCATAGGTAATTATATTGCCTATTATAAAATTATGAACGTGTCTTTTGATTAATGTAGACAAAATGATCAATTTGTCATGATTAAGTCGATTAAGAATAAATTTGTATGGATAATTGGTATGATTAGGATAATTATAGATCGATAGTTTTTCTGTTACACTAGTAAAGCCGCACAGGACGGAGCAATATCATTATAATAAGACTGTGGTGCCCTTCGAGGTATGTTGAACCCACAGCAGCTTCGGATTAATAATAAGACTGTGGTGCCTTTCGGGGTATGTTAAACCCACAGCAATGGAAAAATAATAATAAAAATCATGGTGCCCGAAGGGTATGTTAAACCCATGGTAGGACACGGCTGTTTTCCATAGCGTCCTTGGGTACGTGCAACCTATGGTAGAACTATTTATCATGTTGGTCTGAGGAACTCGATGTGGGCGAATGACCATTATATATATATATATATATGTTGAAGTGTACGATGGATATCATGACCATGATCCATAATTTACTTAATTATGACCGATCTATAAGGAAATGAATTCGTATGCTTACTAGATTCAAACTGTATAGTAGAATACTTCTATATGCTAAGAGTTGCTTGTGCGGTGTGAATAGCGATGAGGCAGTAACATGTTGTGTTTTATTTGGTATTGGGACTGTTCTGATTTTCTTGTGCAGGTAGGGCAGCTCATATATATAGGCAAACTCTTGCCGAATTCCTATAAGAAATACTATTCATACAGCCATTCATGACCTCCCTTTGTATCTTGGTTTTCATATGTAACGGAGGGTCTAGGATTACCTTTAATTGTAGTCACAATCGAATTTTTTGTTATAATTGTGAATTGCGAAAATGGTTGAAGTCTGATTACACCTTGACAAGTTTCAATTCTTTAAGAGAGAACTTAACCTTGTAGAAATAGAAAGCTAGCATCAACTTGAAAATAAAAAATTAGGATTTAAATAAAATTATGGGTTAGGCAATATTTAGGTCGCTTCACTTCAAGTATATGGAATCTTGTTTAGCTCACCGGTATGCTTGTGAAACGAAAAGAATATGTGTGAATCCATAATAGATTAAAGATCGTATGAGAAGCTTGAGGATATTGTTGAAAAGATGCATTGGATGTATTGCGGATCATTTGATATATTAGTTTACACGTTTATACGTGTGGTTGAAAATACGTTAAGAATATGATAGTGCAGGAACTATGTTATGAGTTTACATTGTTATTATCCGTATACTTTAGCAAACGACTAGGATTAGATTGATATGTGTCCTTATAATAGTTTAGTCAAGGTTTCATGTAGGTGAAAGAATCTCTAGTATGGAATAAAGAATGGAAGACGTGTATTTGTGATTATGGTACAACTGTCAGGTTGTCTTGATTCAGTGAGAACAAGGAGATAATATGAATGTATGATAAAATAGATTGGTAATGAATCAGTATTGAGATAATTATGATATGTGGATCGGATAAGTATGTTCCATCACACTCAGCTGGGCTTGTAAGCTAGTTTCTAATAGAGGTATGACGTTAAAACTATGGTACCCTGAGGGGTGGGTGGAATCCACAGCTGTACTCCAAATGGTCCTGTAGCCTAGAGTAACAACCATGATCCATGATGTCTCTAAGTATAATCGATCACTTGTAAATGCAATAAATTACTACCACTAACCTTTCGAGAGTGGAAATGACATACAGAAGAAGTGTTATCGTTTTTATTAATACCCTCGTTTGTATATATGTAGATGTTTGAAATATTTCTATCCTATAGGGATATTGATTGTGTGCCTAGGATATTTTGGTCATCTCGGGCCGAGTGTGTGATTAAAATTATGTGGTTATACCGGTTTCTGATCAGTTTCTCTTTATGTGATGGAGACATTTAGTTGATATCTATACGTCTATCAATGTAGTGATTTTATATGGTCATGTAGGTGTTTGTGAAAAGAATAGAAAAAGGAATTAAACGAATACAGGTGAGAAGGCTATTCATTTAAAATGCATCTTGTTTGAGAATGCATAATTTGTGGTGTGGTATGTTATGAGTAGTATTACTCTGGTTGAGACTGTTTATACAGAAATCATAGTTGAGATAGTGCTTAGAGTTCTGGACGATATGACATGATATCTTGTGTACGTCATTGAGCATATATTTGTCTGTACATGTACATTGATATATGGACATGCTTTTACCTATGCGTGTGGACTTGTATGAAATGGCCAAAATAAGTAGAGATTCAGGTAACATGCTTCTTCTTTTATTAAGTATTGTATTATCTTACTGAGCAATGTGGTGTGCTCACCCCTTTATGGGATTATTACTTTTCAGGTGAATACGATATAGCGGTAGTAGTTCCGGAAAGTGCAGTTGAGGCAAAAATTTTCGGACAGAGCATAACATATCTAAGGTTTAGGCTATTGTTCTGTAATTTTCTTTCTGTGTACTCTGAAGTATTAATTTTATTAAGATGCATAACAATTCTTTAGAGGAAAAAAAATATATACTATTTTAGTTGTTACTATTTATGTGGTTACTTTCTATAAACTCTTTTGAATAAATGAAAACTTCGCTTCACTATAAGAAATTGTTGATTTTTACCTTTTCGATAATTTTAATGTACTATAAGCCACATGAATAGAAATGAAAGGAAGGGGGTGTTTCAATATCCCAACACCTTTTTCCATCCACAAAACACCAAAAAAGAAAATATACCCGTAAGATCTTGATTCATCATTTGAGGATCCTTGAGGCATATCACTCAAGCACCATCATTCTTACCCAAAAATTGTATAAAACACTTGTAAACACCAACCTTTCTCCCTAAAAGCCCTTAAATCAATATATAATTCACTAAAGCACAGAGAGAAAGTGGACACAAGAAGACATAAACTAGCCATTAGAACAGTGACCGTTGTGCATAGTAGCTACTGTAAATAGTAACAGTCAAAAAATTTAAAAAACTAGTTGTTACAGCAACTAATATAGATTTTGGTTGACTCATCATCATTTTACATAATCTAAAAGGCATATTACAAGCATATAGAAAAAGTGGACACAAGAAAACATAAACTAACTGTTTGAATAGTGATTGTTATGTACAGTAGCCATTGTAAACAGTAACTATTAAAAATTTGAAAAACTAGCTATTACAAACTTATGTATATAAACACATCATTATAAATGAAAAAGATAGAAAAAAAAGATATAAACACATCTTTCACATTTGAATCTTCTTCATTTCTTCATTAATCTATTATTTCCACATGGTATCAGAGCAAGTTTTATCCTAAATCTACCTTTCATCTTTTGTTATTTGTTGATTCTTGGTGCATCAAGACATTCCCCTTCAAAGCCAAATTAAGAAATGGAAAAGGAGGACTCATCATACAACACCAAGAACAAGTGTTCCTTGAAGGGAGTTGATAATAAAGATAACACCACCTTGAAACTTACCGCATTACCCTTGAATGGAAAAAATTATCCAATTTGGCTCAATCCCACTAAAAGAACATTAAGTGAAAAATGAGCATTAGGCTTTGTCAATGGAAGAATCACAAAGATTATCGATACATCAAGTGAGGAATACGAAGATTGGTGTTATAATGACAACTTGGTGTATACATGAATTTTGAATTCTATGGAACCGTCCTTGGTAGGTGCATTCTCAAAGGTTGAATCTTCTAAAGCACTTTGGGAATCTATCAAGAGGCAATTTGGTCATCAAGGAAACTTGATGAGAATTTATGAGTTGAAGCATTTCATCAACAATATCAATCTTGGTAGAGGTGATCCAATGGAGTATAACACTAAAATGAAGGAGGCATGGGATGAACTTCAATCCTTAAGGCCGAATACCACCAGTATTGAAGAAGTAGAAAAAAGAGCCAATAAGGATCTTGTAATATCATATTTGATGGGATTGGATTTCGACTACAATGATCTTAGAAACCACATCCTTAGATTTGAGCCTTTGCCCCATTATGATGATGTTGTAAACAAGGTGAATAAAGAGTACATACAAAGAAAAAATTTTAATGGGAACTCCAGTAAGGCAGAAAGAGGTAGTTTGGTAGATAGTAAGGAAGAAGGTGTGATGGTTCAAGGAGTGAAAGTCAAGGCCAAGTGCGATAAATATGGATGGATGCACAACCCCAAAGACAAATGTTGGAAGTGTGGTCATTGCAAGATGCTGGGTCATACTAAAGAAAAATGTTGGATCCTCAATCCACATCTTAGGCCAAACAATTGCAAGGAGAAGGCACCATAACAAAGTACCCAAAATGCAATTAAAAAAGACAACTCAAAACTCCTTGAGGATTTGGCAAAGCTACTTCAAAACCATCTCCCAAACTCCTCTCAAGGTATGGTTTCCAACTCACATTTTAATTTTGACCCCTGGATTATTGATTCAGGTGCTACTAATCATATGTTTAGAAAAAAAATAAGGTATCTAGAATAGAAACCCTAGGAAACTTTAGAAATGTAACAATAGCCAATGGTAGTGAAATACCTATTAAAGGATTATGAGACATTAAAATTTTATCTAAGGAAACAAAATACCTTTATATGCCAAATTTCTCATCAAATTTGTTGTAAGGATTCTAACTCTCAAGGTTTACCACCACAAAATGATGATATTGATGAATTATTAGAATCATATGAAGAACAAAATATAGTTAGTGAATGTCAAAATGAGGAACCACCTAGTGATGAGCAACCTAATGCTTAATTAGATTCTCAAGATGAATTCCCATTTAATTCTTCACAGGTTCATCAAAATGAGAGAGAGTCCACTTCTCCATCACATGATCAAAAATTTTCACTTAGGAGATCTCAAAGAATTAAGAAGTCCTCATCTGAATAGAAGAAAATTAGGGTATTCTTCTATGGGAATAAGGTCACAACACATCCCATAGAAAATTATTATACTTTAGATAATGTCAAAGAGAGTTATAGAGTTTTTTTAACCAAATTGGATGGTTTAAGAGAGCAATCTCATTATAATGAAGTCAAGGACATTCCTATTTGGAGAAATGCTATGAATGAGGAGTTGGATGCTTTAGCTAGAAATAAAAATATGGGAAATTGTTCCTCTTCCTCAAGGTAAAAAGACAGTTGGGTGTAAATGGGTATACAAAACTAAGTTGAAGAGTGATGGTTTTATTGAAAAACATAAAACTAGATTGGTTGCCAAAGGATTCACTTAAACTTATGGTTTAGATTACATTAAGACATTTGCACCAATGGCCAAGATGAACACCATTAGAGTTGTCTTGTCCTTAGCCAGTAATTATGAATGGGAAATGTATCAAATGGATGTTCGAAATGCTTTTCTTCAAGGGGAATTAGAGGAAGAGGTTTATATGGATATTCCACAAGGATACAACATCAAAGTACGAAGAACACATGTGTATAAACTTATAAAAACTATTTATGACTTAAAACAATCACCTAGGGCTTCGTACTTTAAGTTGCAAGGTGCATTAACTTCTTAATATTTCAAGATTAGTAATGCTGATCATTCTTTATTTATCAAACACTATAATAATGGTATTACGATTATGATAATCTATGTAGATGATATAATTATAATCGGGAGTGATACTTTAGGAATAAAAAGCACTAAAAACTATTTAAAGTCTACTTTTGATATTAAAGACTTTGGATACTTAGGATATTTTCTAGGTATATAAATTGCTCATTTTAGTAAATGGCTTTTTCTATCCTAAAGGAAATACACACTTGATCTTTTGAAAGAAATAAGTAAGCTTAGAGGGAAGAGAGCTTCAACACCAATTGAAGGACAAATCAAAAAGAAAGAGGGCAAGCCAATTCAAGACATCAAACAATATCAAAGAATTGTGGGTAAGTTAATTTATTTAACCATTACTATACCTGATATTTCTTTTCCTATAAATTAGGTGAGGCAATTCATGACATATCCAATGACCAATCACATGGAAATGGTAGACTGAATACTTAAATATCTCAAAAGAACACCAAGACAAGGAATACTTATGAAAAAACATGGACATCACCAAATTCTAGCCTATACGGATGCTGATTGGGTAGGAAGTATTGAAGATCACAAGTCTACAACTGGATATTGCACTTTTGTTGGTGGGAATTTGGTGAATTAAAAGAGTAAAAAGCAAACTGTGGTGGCCAAATCAAGTGCCGAAACTGACTATAGAGCAATGGCTTCAACCACTAGTAAATTGATATGGTTGAAGGCATTGGTTGAAGATTTGGGTTTTAAAGTGGAGGCACCCATGTAGCTACATTGTGATAATAAGTCGACAATACATATTGCAAACAATCCAGTGTTTTATGAAAGGACTAAGCACATAGAGGTAGATTGTCACTTGATAATAGAAAAGTATTTGAACAAGACAATCTCAATGCCTTATGTCAAGAGTGAAGATCAATTGGCGGATGTGTTCACCAAACCTCCAAGTATTCAACAACTCCACAAGTTCATTAGCAAGTTGAACTTCATCAATTTATTCAAGTCTAACTTGAGGGGGAGTGTTGAAAATGATAGTTACAACAGCTAATTAGAATTTAGTTGACTCATTATCATTTCACACAATCTAGAAGGCATATTACAAGCATAAAGAAAAAGTGGACACAATAAGACATAAACTGGCCGTTTGAACAGTTATCGTTATGCACAGTAACCATTGTGAACAGTAATAATTAAAAATTTGAAAAACTAGCTGTTACAAGCTTAGGTATATAAACACATCATTGTAAATGAAAAAGATAGAAAAAAGCTTCCTTATTCTTTCATCAATACTTTCTTTCACATTTGAATCTTCTTCATTTCTTCATTAATTTATTTTTTCCACAACATATAATAGCACATCTTTCAAATTCAAAAACATTAATTGTCATGTTGTCTTTTAGTGACTAATAAAAACTAGTTGTTATTTTATCCTTTAGTGACTAGCTTTTTAAATGCTTAAAATGGGCTTCAAGCTTAATGTGGGCATCCATAAACTAGCCAAAAGTTATTTGGGCTTTCCTTCAACTTTTGAATCTTCAATCTCAATCTCTTCATCTTCAACACTCTTCCTCAAGTTGAATTTGTACAAATTGAACAAGTTCAACTTGGAACTCACTTTGAGTAGTTGTTGATGAGTACATGCACTCGATCTTGCAACCACACTTTGCTTCTTGCTTTTTCAAGTCATTAAAATTCCTCCCACGAATGTGCAATAACCAATGGTAGATCATCTATCCTCGAAGTTACCAGCCCAATCCGCATCTGTGTAGGCACATATCTTATGGTGATCATTTCTTCTCATTAAGATTCCTTGCCCCGGTGCTCTTTTTAAGTACCACAAAATTCTATTCACCATTTCCATGTGTATATTATTTAGGCATGACATGTGTTGACTCACCTATTGTATAGAAAAAATAATGTCAGGTCGTGTAATAGTTAAATATATAAGTTTACCTACAAGTCTTTCATAAAACTTGATGTCCTTGTATGGTTCCTCCTTATCACGCTCTTTTTCATACTTCTTTTCCTCTTTATTCCTTCTTGGTGCCTCCATAAATGTTATGGCTGGCTTTGCTTCAAGTTTTCCTGCCTCACTTAACATATCAAAAACATACTTTCTTTGGGATAGAAATAACTCTTCATTGGAATATGCTATTTCTATAACTAGAAAATATCATAAGTTTTTCAAATCTTTAATATCAAATGTATGCTTCAAATATGCTTTAATGTTCTTAATGCCTTTTATGTCACAACCGGTGATGATAATATCATCCACATAAATAAGAACAATGATAGATCCCTCACTTGAGTGCTTAATGAACAAGGAGTGATCTGCGTCGCTTACTCTAAAATTTTGATAACACAATGCATTATGTAATTTATTATACCATGCTCTTGGTGATTGCTTTAATCCATCTATGACTTTCTTCAATTTGCAAACATGTGTATTAGAAACTATAACATCATACCCTTAAGGTAGAATCATATAAACCTATTCCTCTAACTCTCCTTGCAAGAAAGCATTATTTGATGTAAATCCCAGTTATAATTAGCCGCTAAGGAAAGAAATACCCTAATGGTGTTCATTTTTGCAACCGATGCAAAGGCTTATGTATAATCTAAGCCATAGGTTTAGGTAAAGCCTTTAGCCACTAACTTAACCTTATATTTGTCCAAGGTTCTATCACTATTTAACTTAGTTTTATACACCCATTTGCATCCTACAACTTTCTTTCCTAAAGGTAAAGGTATTAATTCCCATTTGTTATTTTTAACTAAAGCATCTAATTCCTCCTGCATGGCTTATTTCCAAATTAGTAATTCCCTAACTTCCTCAAAGTTATTAGGATCTTTAATAGCATCTACCTTAGTTAAAAAGGCACAATGCTTTCAAATGTTGCATTTTTAGCCAAAAATGAAGCAAAATGCTGCTAAACTTCACAGTTTTTGCTAAAAATAGTGCAAAACTCTCTGCAATATTAGCTTTTTTTTAAAAAAAATGTAATAAAATGCTGTAAAATGTTGTAGTTTTTATGAAAAATGCAATATAATGCTTACAAGCATTGCTTCTTTCATTGTAAATTGTTGAAAATATCACTTCGCTACCAATAACGCTCTCAAGCACCATCGTTCTTTCCAAAAGTTGTATAAAATACCTATAAACACCAATGTTTCTTCCTAATGTTGATTTGTTGATAAATGTAAGTGTTTACCTCCAGTTTTCAAAGATTCAACAAAAAACTAAGTGAAAATAGAAGTAGATAGAAGATAGAGCAAGAGAGAAAAAGAATAGCTTTTGTTATTCACTCTTTGCAATATTTACACATGATGGGTTTTATATACAACATCCTAACGGCTAGGTACAAGCTTACTTTACTTTTCCAACAACTAGGTACAACATATAACAACACATCTTTCAAATTCAAAAAACTAGTTGTTATGTTTGTCTTTTAGTGACTAACAAAAACTAGTTGTTATTTTGTCCTTTAGTGACTAGCTTTTAAAACACTTAAAATGGGCTTCGGGCTTAATGTGGGCTTCGGGCTTAATGTGGGCATCCATAGACTAACCAAAGAGTTATTTGGGCTTTTCTTCATTCTTTGAATCTTCAATCTCAATCTCTTCATCTTCAACACTCCCCCTCAAGTTGGACTCGTACAAATTGAACAAGTTCAACTTGGAACTCACCTTGAGGAGTTGTTGCTGAGTACATGGTTTGGTGAATATATCTGCAAGTTGATCTTCACTCATCACATAAGGCATGTTGATCACTTTGCTCAAGTACTTTTCTCTTGTGAAGTGGCAATCAACTTCAATGTGCTTGGTCCTTTCATGGAATACAGGATTAGATGCAATGTGTGTTGCCGCCTTGTTATCACAATACATATCCATAGGTGTTTCAACTGAGAAGCCTAAGTCTTCCACTAATGATTTTATCCAAACTAATTCACTAGTAGTAGATGCCATAGCTCTATACTCAGCTTCTGCACTCGATCTTGCAACCACACTTTGCTTCTTGCTTTTCCAAGTCACCAAATTCCCTCCCACGAATGTGCAATAACCAGTGGTAGATCGTCTATCCTCGAAGTTACCAGCCCAATCCGCATCTGTGTAGGCACATATCTTATGGTGACTATTTCTTCTCATTAAGATTCCTTGCCCTGGTGCTCTTTTTAAGTATCTCAAAATTCTATTCACCATTTCCATGTGTATATTCTTTGGGCATGACATGTGTTGACTTACCTGTTGTACAGAAAAAACAATGTCAGGTCGTGTGATAGTTAAATAGATAAGCTTACCTACAAGTCTTTGATAAAGCTTGATGTCCTTGTATGGTTCTTCCTTGTCATGCTCTTTTTCATACTTCTTATCCTCTTTCTTCCTTCTTGGTGCCTCCATAGGTGTTACGGTTGGCTTTGTTCCAAGTTTTCCTGTCTCACTTAACAAATCAAGAACATACTTTCTTTGGGATAGAAATAACCCTTCATCGGAATAGACTATTTCTATACCTAGAAAATATCGTAAGTTTCCCAAATCCTTAACATCAAATGTACACTTCAAATATGCTTTAATATTCTTAATGCCATTTATGTCACAACCGGTGATGATAATATCATCCACATAAATAAGAACAATGGTAGATCCCTCACTTGAGTGCTTAATGAACAAGGAGTGATCAGCGTCACTTATTTTAAAATTTTGAGAACACAATGCATTATGCAATTTATTATACCATGCTCTTGGTGATTGCTTTAATCCATATATGGCTTTCTTCAATTTGCAAACATGTGTATTAGGAACCATAACATTGTACCCTTGAGGCAAACTCATATAAACCTCTTCCTCTAACTCTCCTTGCAAAAAAGCATTCTTTACATCCATTTGATATAAATTCCAGTTATAATTAGCCACTAAGGAGAGAAGTACCCTAATGGTGTTCATTTTTGCAACCGGTGCAAAAGTTTCTGTATAATCTAAGCCATAGGTTTGGGTAAAACCTTTGGCCACTAACCTAGCCTTATGTTTGTCCAAGGTTCCATCACTATTTAACTTAGTCTTATACACCCATTTGCATCCTACAACCTTCTTTCCTAAAGGTAAAGGTACTAATTCCCATGTATTATTTTTCACTAAAGCATCTAATTCCTCCTTCATGGCTTGTCTCCAAATTGGTGATTCCCTAGCTTCCTCAAAGTTATTAGGATCTTTAATAGCATCTACCTTAGTTAAAAAAGCTCTAAAACTCTCCTTTACATTTTCTAAAGTGTAGTAGTGGTCAAGAGGGTGTGCGGTTACTTTATTACCATAGAAAAACACTCTATTCTTCATCCATTCAGATGAAGATTGCCGAAGTCTTTGAGATCTTCTAAGTGGGGGATTTTGGTCTTGTGTAGGTATAACATGCTCCCCCTCGCTTCGTGTACTAATAGATGGTGATTCTATTTGAACATTCGGTTGTTCATCCCTAGGTGTTTCATCTTGATTTTCCTCCTCTCTAATTCTATGAGATGACAAAGGTAAATCTTCTCTTACTTCACTAGGTGAATGTGCATCTCGACTTTCTTTACTGTTTTCACTTTCATTGGACTCTTCATCTTGTAATTCTACGTTATCACTATTCAAGTCTTGGTCTTGGTTATCAATATTATCCCTAGATGGTGGTACATACTTGTGTATTATGGTTAAAGGAAATGGATCATCTACTACACCATTTTCATTACTGGTCCTATCAAAATATGAGTTATTTTCTATGAAAGTAACATTCCTAGAGATATACTTATCCTTAGTTAAGGGATTATAGCACCTATAACCCTTAGTATCTACACAATAACCTAAAAAGATGCATTTAATGCTCCTTTCACTTAATTTATCTCTTGAATGACTTGGAATATGTACATAGCATACACATCCAAAAGTTCTAAGATAGGACAAGTTCGGTTGGGTACTATAGGCAATCTCGATGGGTGTCTTTCCTTTCAAGACCATAGATGGAGTTCGATTAATAAGATGTGTGGCCGTGAGAACGGCTTCCCCCCAAAACTCTCTAGGCACATTGTGATAGAACATCATAGTTCTTGCGACCTCTAAAATATGCCTATTTTTACGTTCAGCCACACCATTTTGTTCCGGAGTGTAAGAACAAGTGGTTTGATGAACAATTCCTTTATTTACTAAAAACTCCTTAAACAAGTTGTTCACATACTCTCCTCCATTATCAGTTCTCAACACTTTAACCTTTTTATCAAATTGATTTTCAATCAATATTACAAATTCTCTAAAACATTCAAAAGTTTCAGATTTCTTTTTAATTAGATAAATCCATGTATACCTAGATTTGTGATCTATAAAAGTTACAAAATATTTAAAGCCTTTATGAGATAGAGTAGGAGAAGTCCATAAATCAGAATGTACCAAGGCAAATAAATCATTATATTCATGATGAGATTGTACAAAAGGTATCTTAGCTTGTTTTCCTAAGATACAAGAACTACAATCTTTGATTTCATTAAACTTTAAATTAGGAACTAATTTTTGCAAACTATGACTAGGAGGATGCCCTAATCTAGCATGCCAAAGTTCTTGAATTTTACCGCTATCTACTTTAAAAGCCTTGCTTGAATCTTCCAAAACATAAAGTCCATTTTTCTCTCTTCCCTCACCAATCAGTTGACCGGTCTTGATGTCCTGAAAAGTTACTTTATTAGGTTCAAATATGACATAACAATCTAAATCTTTAGTAATTCTACTTACGGACAGCAAATTAGAAGAGAAGCATGGCATATAAAGACCTTTAGTATGCTTAGACAAAATGTTCAAGTGTCCTAAGCCACTAATTGGTATATCTTTGCCATTAGCTATACTCACCCATTTATCCTTTCCTATAGTCTCAATTTTAGAAGCTAAACTTTTACTTCTAAACATGTGATTTGTAGCACCCGAGTCTATAACCCAACGATCAATATTTAAAGATAAATTAGAGATCAAACCTTGAGAGGTGCTCAACCTTTGAGATTGAAGAAACTTTGTAAATTGCTCAATGAGGTTTGTGGACAAGTCTATCTCTGATGCGTGTTGTAATTCTTGTGAAACTTTAGCTTTATTCTCCTTCCTCAAGTGAGGATGAAGCTCAAAACACCTATCCTTGTTGTGCCCAAACTTTCCACAATGATCACAAAACCTACAATTTCTTTTGATGTGTCCTAGCCTTCCACATCTTTCACACTTCATGGTTTTGCTTTCTTTCAACCCTTGAGTTACCATAGCTTCTTCTTTTGCTTGCACAAATGCACCTTTCTCAGTTTTGGGCTCATCTCTATCAAATGCTTCTCTAGCCATCAATTCCTTATCCACAATATTCACCACATCATCATACGGTGGCATCTCTTTATTCCTTAGAATTTGATTTCTAAGGTCTCCAAAACTATGTCCCAATCCTGCCAAGAGGGAACAAACAAGATCTTCATTGGCCCTTTTCTCCAATTCTTCCTCATTGGTGGTAATCGGCCTTAAACATTCCAATTCATCCCATGCTTCCTTGATTTTATTGGAGTAGGAAAGGAAATCACTCCCATTCATCTTGGCATTTGTGATGATTTCCCTTAACTCAAAGACTTTCAAGAGATTTCCTTGATTCCCGAACCTTCTAGCAAGTGCATTCCAAAGGTCTTTGGAGGTTTTGGCTTTATTGAAGGCACCAACCAGGGATTGATCAATGGAGTTGATAATCCAAGTGATGACGAGATTATCAACATATCTCCATTCGGCGTATTCTTTATCTCCCACCTTAGGTTGATTAATTTCTCTATCAACAAATCCAAGAACTCTCATGCCCAATAAGGCCCTTGTAGCATTTGTCACCCATGTAGAATAATTCCTTCCATTGAGGGGGAAGGTAGTAAGCTTAGTGGTGATTTTGTAGTCGGAATCAATATTGAAAAAACTCTCTCCCTTGGTGGAACTACTTCCCTCTTGTGCTGCCATTCCAATTTCAATAACTTAGCCTTGCACAATGGAGATTGAACACACAACCAAGAGAGAGGAAAAAAAGAGAAAGATGCTGAAAAAGAACTTCCTTAGATGTGGCCAAGCTCTGATACCATGTTGATTTGTTGATAAATGTAAGTGTTTACCTCCAGTTTTCAAAGATTCAACAAAAAACTAAGTGAAAATAGAAGTAGATAGAAGATAGAGCAAGAGAGAAAAAGAATAGCTTTTGTTATTCACTCTTTGCAATATTTACACATGATGGGTTTTATATACAACATCCTAACGGCTAGGTACAAGCTTACTTTACTTTTCCAACAACTAGGTACAACATATAACAACACATCTTTCAAATTCAAAAAACTAGTTGTTATGTTTGTCTTTTAGTGACTAACAAAAACTAGTTGTTATTTTGTCCTTTAGTGACTAGCTTTTAAAACACTTAAAATGGGCTTTGGGCTTAATGTGGGCATCCATAGACTAACCAAAGAGTTATTTGGGCTTTTCTTCATTCTTTGAATCTTCAATCTCAATCTCTTCATCTTCAACACCTAAAAGCCCGGAAATCAACGTATAATTCAGTAAAACATAGGCATTGCAAAACAACACTTGGAAGCATCACCGTCTTGTAGAAAATGCAAGAGAATGCTTTCAAACATTACCCGTGTTTGAAGAAAACGCCATGAAATGATTTCAAATTTCACCTTTTTGCCAAAAGTGATGCACAATGCCTTTAAACGTCACAATTTTAGCAAAAAAAGAGTATGCTTTCAAACATTGCCTTTATTTTTAAAAAAAAATAGTGCAAAACTCTCTGTGGCCTCAGTTTTTTTAAAAAAAATACAATCAAATTCTATAAAATGTCATCATTTTTATGAAAAATGCAATATAATACTTAAAAATATTACCGCTTTTATTGTAAATTGTTGAAATTGTCATTTCATTCCCTATAACATGTGGAAAAAATATATTAATGAAGAAATGAAGAAGATTCAAATGTGAAAGAAAGTGTTGATGAAAGAATAAGGAAACTTTTTTTCTATCTTTTTCATTTACAATGATGTGTTTATATATAAGTTTGTAACAGTTAGTTTTTCAAATTTTTAATCATTACTGTTCATAACTGCTACTGTACACAATGGTCACTGTTCAAACGGCTAGTTTATGTCTTCTTGTGTCCACTTTCTCTCTATGCTTGTAATGGGCCTTCTAGATTATGTGAAATGATGATGAGTCATCCAAAATCTATATTAGTTACTATAACTATCATTTTTAACACTCTCCGTCAAGTTGGGCTTGAACAAATTGATCAAACTCAACTTGCTAATGAACTTGTGGAGTTGTTGAATACTTGGAGGTTTTGTGAACACATCCGCCAATTGATCTTCACTCTTGACATATGGTATTGAGATTGTCTTATTCAAATACTTTTCTCTTATGAAGTGACAATATACCTCTATGTGCTTAAATGAAACACTGGATTGTTTGCAATATGTATTGCCGACTTATTGTCACAATGTAGCTTCATGGGTGCTTCTACCTTAAAACTCAAATCTTTAACCAATGCTTTTAACCATATCAATTCACTAGTGGTTGAAGCCATTGCTCTATATTCAACTTCGGCACTTGATTTGGC
>CP135541.1:5079792-5104078 GCA_032402905.1 Khaya senegalensis
GAACCATTTTGTCAACTTGGAATCATTCTTCAAATCCATCATCATCTAAAGGTCGCTAAACCTTTCCTGTGACAAACTCATATCTACCTTTATTACACAAAGCATTTGTTACAGCCTTGACCCATATGGGGTAGTTATAGTTATTTAGTAGAATAGAAGTGAGTTTAAATGAGGTGTTAGCATATACTTCCATTATCTTGGAAGCGGTTCAAGTGAAGGTGTTGATGGTGGTTTGAGAAGGTTTTTCACTTGGTTTGTGGGTGCCTAAAGAGGGTTCCTCACTTGCCATTTAGATTTGGCCAAAGGATGGGAGATATTTTTCAAGAACAACTATGAAGAATCAAAGAACAAGAAGAAGGAGAAGGACAAGAGCTTACAGCTATAATACCATGTTAACTTTAATGATCAAAGTATAACAAGTGAGCTTGAGAATTTTCAATCAAAGAGAGAAATATAAAAAAGATGAAAGAATTACTTTTCTTAATTGAAAAAATAATGTTACAAGGATTTAAATAGGCAAGCAATCAACAATTATAATTGTTTTCTCAAGGTGGACAAGCTGTAATACACAAAATAGACTAAACAAATTAGTTACAAGTCAAAAAGTAATATTTCTTTTTACTACTAATACCTAATGATGTGAATCTTTAACAAATTCTAGCATGCCAATAGGCAAGTAAAGTGTGATTCAAATGAAGAGAAAAAAATTAAAATAGCTAAAATTGATCCAAAGCATAAAGGCAAAGCCACAAACTAAGGAAACCATCACGTAAATTCCATGGTAGGTACATTCTCAAAGGCTGAATATTCTAAAGCACTTTGGGAATCTATCAAGAGGTAATTTTGTCATCAAAGAAACTTGATGAGAATATATGAGTTAAAGCACTTCATCAACAATATCAATCTTGGTGGAGGTGATCATATAGAGTACAACACTAAAATGAAAAAGGCATGGGATGAACTTCAATCCTTAAGGCCGAATACCACTCGTATTGAATAAGTAAAAAATAGAGCCAATAAGGATCTTATAATCTTATATTTGATGGGTTTGAATTCCGACTATAATGATCTTAGAAACTACATCCTTAGATTTGAACCTTTACCCCATTATGATGATATTGTAAACAAGGTAAATAAAGAGTATATGTAAAGAAAAATTTTAAATGGAAACTCCAGCAAAAATAGAAAGAGGTAGTTTGGTAGATAGCAAGGAAAAAGGTATGATGGTTCAATGAGTTAAAGTCAAGGTTAAGTGCGATAAATGTAGATAGAGGCACAACCTTAAGGACAAATGTTGGAAGTGTGTCCATTGTAAGATGCTGGGTCATACTAAAGAAAAATGCTGGATTCTCAATCCACATCTTAGGCTAAACAATTACAAGGAGAAGGCACCACTATAAAGTGCTCAAAATGCAATTGAAAAAGACAACTTAAAACTCCTTGAGGATTTGGCAAAGCTACTTCAGAACCATCTCCCAAACTCCTCTCAAGGTATGGTTTAGTCTATTTTGTGTATTACAGCTTGTCCACCTTGAGAAAACAATTATAGTTGTTGATTGCTTGCCTACTTAAATCCTTGTAACATTATTTTTTCAATTAAAAAAAGTAATTCTTTCATCTTTTTTATATTTCTCTCTTTCACTGAAAATTCTCAAGCTCACTTGTTATACTTTGATCATTAAAGTTAACATGGTATTATAGCTATAAGCTCATGTCCTTCTCCTTCTTCTTGTTCTTTAATTCTTCATGGTTATGCTTGAAAAGTATCTTCCATCCTTTGGCTAAATCTAAATGGCAAGTGAGGAACACTCTTTAGGCACCCAGAAACCAAGTGAAGCACCTTCTCAAACCACTATCAACGCCTCCACCCGAACCACTTCCAAAATAATAAAAGTAGATTCTAATACCTTCCTTAAACTCATCACTATTCTACTAAACAACCACAACTACCCCATATGGGTCAAGGCTGCAACAAATGCTTTATGTGGTAAAGGTAGATATGGGTTTGTCATAGGAAGGGTTAAGAGACCTTTGGATGATGATGGATTTGAGGAATGGTTCCAAGTAGACAAAATGGTTCTAACTTGGATTCTTAACTCTATAAAACCAAACTTGATTGGAATTTTTTCCAATGCTGAAACTTCTAAGGAGTTGTGGGATTTTATCAAGAGGATCTATGGTTAACAAAAGAATCTCATGAGGGTGTATGAGCTTAAATCCTTCCTCAATAAGCTTAACCAAGGTGAGATGAGCTCAGTTGAATACTTGGGAAAATTTGTAAAGGCTTAGGATGAGCTTCACTCCTATAGGCCAGAAACTAATGATATTGCCATCATTCTTGCACAGGCTAATGAGGATAAGGTGTTTACTTACCTTGCAAGCTTAAACTCCAAGTTTAATGATATTCAGAACCAAATATTGAGAAGCAATGAAATACCTCCCTTCGATGAGGTTTGTTACATGATCAACAAGGAAAAAACAGCCCATCGTGTCTTGGACACAAATGGCCATGACCACAAGGTGGAGACAAATGCTGTTTTGGCTTAAGAGAAGCTTAAAACTAAAGCCTTAGTGGCTAAATCAAAGGGGAACGGTCACTCTAAATATCGGGCTAAGTGTGACCATTGTCGCAAGAATGGTCACTCTAAAGATTGATATTGGGTTCTTCACTTAGAACTCATGCCTTAATGGTTTAAGAAGGACAAAGTTTCAAATCAGAGTATCCATGGTGTTTCAAGTGCACATTCAGCTCCCATTATTGAGATTTCAAGTGTTCACTCCTTTAGTCTTGACGATATTGCCAAGGTGATAAGGAACCAACTCCAAATCAATTTGGAAGCACTTGGAACCCAACACCATGCTCACAAAGGCAAATGGGAGGACGGTACTTTTCTTGACTCTCAGTTTAACTCTTATAATGATTATGAACCATGAATTATAGACTCAGGTGCTAGTGATCATATGTTTAGAAATATAAATAAAGCATCTAGATTGTATCCTTTAAAGAAAATACAAAGTGTCAAAGTTGCTAATGGAAAGCATGTACCCATTAAGTATTCAGCAGATTTGGATTTATTGTCAAAACAAACTAAAGGGTTCTATATACCTAATTTTGATTCCAATCTATTATCAGTTAGTAAACTTACTAAGGACTTAAATTGTATTGCTCTCTTTGGTCCTAAGAAAATGATTTTTCAGGATATTATAACCGGGAAGAAGATTGGTGAAGGTTGTGCTCAAAATGGTCTTTACATGCTAAATGACACGAAACTAGCTTTTAGGGTTACTAAACAAATCAATTCACATGAGCTATGGTATGCATGCCTTAGACATCCTTCTAATCACATTTTGAATTGTCTAGTTCCTAATTTAAATGATTGTCATATTTCTAAGTGTGAAGCATGTATTTTAATAAAACAAACTAGACTTCCTTTTGTACTATCAGAACATGAATGTCATGATATTTTTGAATTAATTTACTCTGATTTATGGACTGCTCTTATGACATCACATGATAACTATAGATACTTTGTTACATTTATTGACCATAAATCTAAATATAAATGGATATACCTTTTAAAATGTAAATCAGACACATTATCATGCTTTAAACGTTTTATACTCTTTGTTGCTAACCAATTTGACAGAAAAATCAAAATGATTAGAACTAATAATGGTGGAGAATATGTCAATAATTCCTTTAAGAAATACTTAGTAAGTGAAGGGATTATACATCAAACTACATGCCCATACACTCCAGAACAAAATTGAGTGGCAGAGAAGAAGAATAGACATATCCTTGAAGTTGGAAGATCAATGATGTTTTACCATAATGGTCCCAAATATTTCTGGAGCAATGCCATCCTCACGGCTGTTCATTTGATAAATAGAACACCTACAAAGGTTCTAAAGGGCAAGACTCCAAATGAGGTAATGTTTAATCAGAAACCAAATCTTTCATATCTTAACATTTTTGGATGCATATGTTACGTCCATATTCCTTGTAGCATGTAACACCCCCTTCCTTTCATTTCTATTCATGTGGCATATAGTACATTAAAATTATCGAAAAGACAAAAAATCAACGCTTTCTCATAGTGAAGCGAAGTTTTCATTTATTCAAAAGAGTTTATAAAAAAGTAACCACATAAATAGTAACAGCTAAAATAGTATTATTATTTTTTTTTTTCTAAAGAATTGTTATGCATTTTAATGAAATTAATACTTTAGAGTACACAGAAATAAAATTACATAACAATGGCCTAAACCTTAAATATACTATGCCCCACCCGAAAATCTTTGCCTCAACTGCACTCTCCGGAACCGCTACTGCTATGCCGTATTCGCCTGAAAATAATAATCCCACAAAGGGGTGAGCACACCACATGGCTCAATAAGATAATACAATACTTAAATAAAGGAAGGAGCATGTTACCTGAATCCCTACTTATTTTGGCCATTTTACACAATTCCAGACACACAAGTAAATGCATATCCACATATCAATGTACATGTTCCAACAAGCATATGCTCAATAATGTACACAAGATATCATATCATCTGCTCTTGAATTCTAAGCACTATATCATCTATGAATTCTGTATAAATATCTCAATCAGAGTAACACTCCTCATGATATACCATATACAGATAATGCAATCCCAATCAATATATTATCTAAATGAATCACGCTATCACCTGTGTTCGTTTAAATTCTAATTCTATTCTTGTCAACGAACACCTACATGATCATATAAAATCATTACGTACTTATTCGTATAAATAACGACTAATGTCGCGGCCCCATACAGAGGAACTGCTTAGAAGCCGGTATAACCACACAGTATCAATCACACACTCGGCCCGAGATAGCTAAAATATCCTAGGCACACAATCAATACCCACATAGGATACAAATATTTCAAACACTTAAATATAGATACAATTGAGGGTATTAGTAAAATAATAACACTGTTTCTGTATGCCATTTCCACTCCCGGAAGGTTGATGATAGAAATTTTATTGCGTTTACAAATGATCGATTATACTAAAGAACATTATGGATCATGGTTGTTACTCTAAGCCACTGGGCCATTTGGAGGACAGCTGTGGATTCCACCTACCCCTCAGGGTACCACAGTCTTAACGTCACACCTCCATTAGAAACTGGCTTACAAACCCAGCTGAGGGAGATGGAACATATATATCCGATCCACGTATCACAATTATCTCAATACTGGTTCATTACCAGTCTATGTTATCATATATTCATATTATCTCTTTATTTTCACTAAAGCAAGACAACCTAACAGTTATACTATAATCACAATTACATGACCTCCATTCTTTATCCCATACTAGGGATTCTTTCACCTACATTAAACATTGACTATACTATTCTAAGGACATATACCAATCTAATCCTAGTTGTTTACTAAAGTATACCGACAATACAATGTAAATTCATAACATAGTTCCTGCACCATCATATTCTTACTGTATTCTCCACACTACAAATAAACGTGTAACTAATATGTCGAATAACTTGTAATACATCAAATGCGCCTTTTCTACAATATTCTCAAGCTTCTCACATGATCTTTAATCTTATTATGAACTCACGCATATTCTTTTCATTTCCCAAATATATCTGTGAGCTAAACAGGATTCTATATATTAGAAGTGAGGTAACATATTTACTACCTTACCCATTACCCCATTTAAACATTAATTCCCCTTTTTCAAGCTAATGCTAGCTCTCTGATTCTGCAAGATTAAGTTCTCTCTTACAGACTTGACACTTGCTAAGATATGATTAGACTTCCGCCATTTTTGCAATTCACATTCATAACAATAATCTGTTTGTGACTGCAACTAAAGGTAATCCTAAACCCTCCTCTACATATGAAAACCAGAATACAAAGGGAAGTCATGAATGGCTGTATGAATAGTATTTCTTCTAGGAATTCGGCAAGAGTTTGCTTATACATATAAGCTGCCCTACCTGCACAATAAAACCATGACAGTCCCCATACCAAATAAAACACAACGTGTTACTGCCTCATTGCAATTCACACTAACACAAGCAACTCTTAGCAGATAGAAGTATTCTACCATACAGTTTGAATCTAATAGGCACACGGATTCATTTTCTTATAGATTTGTCATAATTAAATAAATTATGAATCGTGGTCATGATATCCACCGTACACTTCAATATATGCATACAATGGTCATTCGCCCACACCAGGTTCCTTAAACCAACAGTATAATTAGTTCCGTTATGGGTTGCACGTACTTAAGGACGCTATGGAAAACAGCCGCTTCCAACCATGGGTTCAACATACCCCACGGGCACCATGGTTCTTATTATCATTTCTCAATTGCTGTGGGCTCAACATACCCCGAAAGGCACCACAGTCTTACTATCAATACGGAGCTGCTGTGGGTTCAACATGCCTCATAGGGCACCACAGTCTTATTATCAATCCGGAGCTGCTGTGGGTTCAACATACCTCGAAGGGCACCACAGTCTTATTATTAATCCGGAGCTACTGTGGGTTCATCATACCTCGAAGGGCACCACAGTCTTATTATAATGATACTGTTCCGTCCTAAGCGGCTTTACTAGGGTAACGGAAAAACTACCGATCCATAATTTTTCCAATTATACCAGTTATACACACAGATTTATTCATAGTCGACTCAGTCGTAACAACATGACCATTTTGCCTATATTAGTCCAACATCATTTTAGTAATTTCATGATAGGTAATATAATTACCTATGCAACACATTTATTAGTCCTTATATTCTAAAAGGACTTCATACGAATGGATTTGTCGTAAGGCTAGTAGTACTTAGTTATAAAAACATATTCCACTCTGACATGTAAATAAACCATAAGACAATCAAGATAAAACGCAGAAATATACTACAACTCAAACGCATGGATACCCTATACCACTATTAATACAAATTCGCAGAACATATTTTATTCGGTTATCATATATTGCGTCATTACACGCAATCCCAACACGTCATCACAAGTAAAAATATACTCATTACCTTACTACGGCACAGTAATTATAATATACTAACGTATGCACACATGGTAATTCGAATAACATTACAAAACATCGAATGCAGCATCTATTCAATCATTCCATCATAAGGGCATAATTACGTATGTATACATAAGCGTTCCTACCATATAATATATGTAAATACAAACATGGGACATACAATGCTGTATAGGTATTTTAGAATACCTAATCTAGCACTGCAGGTCGACGGTAATGGTATTACGCTTATAACTATATATATATATATATATATATCTAACACAAGGATATTAACACTTCTAATTGCACAATCATGCCCATTCCATGTCAATGGGACTTTTCTACAATTTAATTCATTATTATGATGTATATTCATGCAAGTATAAACATTATAAATATTAAAACCAATTTTTCTACAATTTAAATATTATATTATCTTACCTTCAGGCACCCAATGCCTATACGAATGATGAAAAACTGTTCCGGAGAGGGTATACGCGTTCGAAATACTCCTCCATACGCTACGGATTTTTTTTCGAAAAACGTGCAAGTTACTGTTCACCGGCACTATTCACAGGCACTATTCAACCCACGAACTTTCGGTTTCCGTTTCACGAACAGAATACACCATCGCGATCCTTGCGATGTCGGGATGCTGTTCATGGTGTCCATATGCCACAAAACACAAATTAAAGCCTTCAAAATCACCAATCATCCTAAAATTTTAGATGTTAAGGAACCTACTTTGGACCCTAAAATTATCATCGAAACTCATTCCAAATTGAGATCTAAATATACCGCGTTAGAGTACGAGTGTCGGAGAGCACACTGGTCGGATCAGATTCCACCGGAGCTACACCGGTCGCCGAAAATCTTGCCGGAAACACCCCTTCCCGATCAGCCTTCCTACGCCGGAATCCGGTGACCAAATGCCGGAACGGGGCACACCACCGTGAAGAGGACGGCGAGACGGTGCTAGACGCGCCGGAGGTGTCGGTCAACTCGCCGCCGTCCGCCGTGAATCGCCGGTTAAAGTTTACGTCGGCGGAGCTTTGGGCGGCGCGTAAGGGCGCGTGGCAGCGGCGTTCGAGGCGGGGTTGGCGGCGTTGCACTCGCGGCGGTCCGGCGGTCCTCCACTCGCCGGTGGTGAGGTGATCCGAGGTCCGATGACGAAAGTCACTGTTCACAGGAGAGAGAACTGTGGGGAGGAGAGAGACAAGAGAGAGAAAATGGAGGAAAAAAGTGAAATTTGTTTTCCGAGTTTTCCGACTCCTTCCCGCTTATATAGTCGGGCACGCATGACGAAAATTACAGCTTTCCGCTTCCGTCGTCAAATTTCTGGTACCGGTAATGAAATACTGTATTTTCTGCTTATACAGTACGCTGTCTCGAATACCGGTCAACTCTCTCTCTTATTGAAACTCTCAAAAATACTATATTATAACTCCATGATAAGGTTTTGAGAGTATAAAAACTTCAAGGTGTTACATAGCAATAGAGACAAACTTAGCTATAGAAGTCAAAAATGCATATTCCTAGGTTATACCACAACCTAAAAGGGTTATAGATGCTTTGACCCTAAGAAAAATAGGTTGTTTGTATCTAGAAACGTCACATTTTTAGAACATGAACCTTATTACAAAAAATATGAACTTGAATCCAATAGTAAGGGGGAGAATGCGGATAATTCTACCCCTAGTTCTATTATTGACACTATCCACACAAAGGGGCCCATTTCTGAACTTAGAAAGAATGTCTATAACAAGCTAGAAGTTCAGGAGGAATCATCTCAAAATGAGAATGATCTTTACTTTCTTAGACAAACAGATGATGAGAATGAACCTACTTTTGCCCAAGATGAGTCATCTCATGATGAGATTGATTCAGATCACCTTGGAGATGACCAAATTAGTAACCATGACACATTAAATCAATTTCTAGGTAAGGATAATCATGCTACACAGGAACTACCTACACTTAGAAGATCTACTCGGATCAAAAGACTAGCCTCTGAATGGATGAAAACTAGAGTGTTTTATCATGGTAACTATGTGACTAATCACCCTATTCAAAACTACTATACTCATGATCACATTAAAGATCAATATAAAGCTTTTCTAAATGCCATTAATGATATTTGAGAACTTTCTAGTTACTAAGAGGCTCAAATTAGCCCAATTTGGAAAAATGCAATGAATAAACAGCTTAAAGCTCTAATACGAAATCAAACTTAGGATATTGTTCCACTTCCTAAAGAGAAGAAAGCTGTAGGTTGCAAATGGGTATATAAAACCAAACTTAAGAGTGATGGGACTGTTGAAAAATATAAGGCTAGGTTAGTAGTCAAAGGCTTCACTCAAACCTATGGCATTACTTACACCGAGACTTTTGCCCTCGTAGCTAAAATGAATTCCATTAAAGTCCTTATGCCTTTAGTTGTTAATTATGATTGGCCATTGTATCAAATGGATGTAAGAAATGCCTTCTTACAAGGTGAATTAGAAGAGGAAGTATATATGAGAATACTCGAAAGGTATGGGAGTGACATTCCCAAATTGCATATTTGTAAGCTTAGAAAAGCCATTTATGGACTTAAACAATCCCCTATGGCCTGGTACTCCAAATTACATAACGCCCTTAGTTGCCAAACTTTCATTAAAAGTGAGGCTGATTCCTCTTTATTCACCAAACATTCCAAAGATGGAATAACGATGATTCTCATTTGTGTCGATAACATTATCATTACTGGTAGTGACCAAACAGGCATTAGTTGCATTAAATCATATCTTAAATCTGTTTTTGACATTAAAGACTTGGGATACTTACGATATTTCCTAGCAATAGAAATTGCTCATTCCAAAAAGGGACTATTTCTATGCCAAAGAAAATATACACTTGATCTACTTAGTGAAACAGGTAAACTAGGTGCAAAGATAGCTTCAACGTCAATCGAAAGCACCTACAAGCGAAAGGACAAAGAAAAAGACAAACAAAAGCAGCCTAAGCCATTTCAAAATGTCAAGCAATATCAACGAATTGTTGGTAAGTTAATTTATTTAACCATTACTAGACCTGATATTAGCTTTGCTGTGAATCAGGTCAGTCAATTCATGCAACAACCAATGACCAACCACATGGACATGGTGAATCAGATCCTATGCTACCTTAAAGGAACACCAGGACAAGGTTTACAAATGCAAAAGAATGGTTACCACGAGATCCTAGCTTATAGTGATGCAGATTGGGCTGGAAATGTTGAAGATAAAAAATCCACAATAAGATATCACACATTTGTTGGAGGAAACTTGGTAACCTGAAAGAGCAAGAAACATAGTGTAGTAGCAAGGTCAAATGCAGAAGCAGAGTATCGAGCTATGGCAAGTACAACATGTACGCTGATTTGGTTGAAGGCTTTAGTTCAAGATTTGGGGTTCAAGACTGAGGCGCCAATGAAACTATTTTGTGACAACAAAGCAACAATCTACATAGCATCCAATTCGGTATTCCATGAGAGGATAAAGCACATTAAGATGGATTGTCATTTTATTTAGGAGAAAGTTCATAAAAAGACCATTTGTACCCCTTATATTCAAAGTGAAGATCAATTAAGAGACTTGTTCACAAAAGCTCCCACTAAAAAATATATCAGGATGGCAATAAACAAGTTGAACTTGAGTAACATCTTCAAGCCCAACTTGAGGGGGAGTGTTGAAATAAAACTAATTAAGCCAACTGACCAATCTCAAGATTCATGCCAGCATTGTGACCGTACTGCATTGGAATTTGTGTATCCTAATCATCATCTCAGTCAGCATCCTAATCAGCATCTTCAGTAGCCAAAAAGAAGAATTCAAACATTCAAATTTGAATATGTCGAACAATGGAAGTTGTTTTGCAATTATTAGAAAAAGGAAACATTACTTTATGACTTGTAAGTAATTTGTATAGCCTATTTTGTGTATTACAGCTTTCCTACTTTGGGAAAACAATTATAATTGTTGGTTGTTTGCCTATTTAAATCCTTGTAACATTATTCTTTTAATTAAGAAAAATAATTCTCTCATCTTCTTCATATTTCTCTCTTTGGCTGAAATTCTCAAGCTCACTTCTTATACTTTGATCATCAAAGTTAACATGTCATTAAATGCTAACCCCTGCAGTGTTCACCTTTATATAAAAACCTTTATATAACTTAATAAACTTTTTTTACGAAGTATATAAACATAAATATATTCAATTATGTATTCTAGTTTTAACCAGAACTCGATTCATTTTTGAAAATATGAAAACAAAACTATTCGACAAATCAACTTTTCAGTTTGTATTTGACTAATATATATATATATATATACATACACATATATATATTGAAGATATGATTTTTACCAAATACTATGCTAAGTTGATAAACTGAATAACAACAAGAACTCAAATGCTCAAGAACACAACACAGCAACACAAAAATGTAGTGGACAAAAGAAGAGGAACAAAAAATGTAGAACAAATAAAATTACAATATAAAAAATGAAAAGGAAGGATCTTATTGGAAGTTATATAGGGGTTGAATATAGCTCTTATATCTCCTTGTTTGCAGCTGTAAAATTAACTAGTTTTAACTAACTTAACTAACAAATTTCCAGTCTGACGCATAAATGCCATGCAGCTGCCATATTAGCTAACAACTATAATCAAAAATTTTGAATTGAGAAACATATATACAACTACATACTCACCTTTATTCTCATGGAAACCTTGAAAGCAGAGGCAAGGAAATCCTACTTGGCCAAGAACTGCATTCACCAACAACCAAAAAAAAAAAAATGATTTCAGTGAAAATTTTTGGTGTGTTAAATAAAGATATTTCTTAATATACATTCAAGATTTCAAATTTTGTGTTAAATGTTAATAATGAAAACGTCAAATAATTTCATTTTTATTTAAGTTTTTTAATGCTACAACTGAAATTAAAGTTAAAAAGTTAATCGAAATAAAGAAACTTACTACAGGGTTACAAAGCCACAATTCAAAAGCAATTTCATCTTAGTTTTAGTCAAAACAAAACATCTTTGCTGATATAAAATTGAGAAATTAATCCTGAAAAGGAAAAACACAATAGCTACACATGTACAAAAACGCTAAACACTAAACAATGTCAAACGTACACCTAGCTGTAATATAAAGGAAGTAAGTGTTGAAGATGAAGAGATTGAGATTGAAGATTCAAAGAATGAAGAAAAGCCCAAATAACTCTTTGGTTAGTCTATGGATGCCCACATTAAACCCGAAGCCTATTTTAAGTGTTTTAAAAACTAGTCACTAAAGGACAAAATAACAAGAAGTTTTTGTTAGTCACTAAAAGACAAACATAACAACTAGTTTTTTGAATTTGAAAGATGTGCTATTATATGTTGTAGCTAGTTATTGGAAAAGTAAAGTAAACTTGTATCTAGCTGTTAGGATGTCGTATATATAAACCCATCATGTATAAATATTGCAAGATTGAATAAAAAGCTATTCTTTTTCTTTCTTGCTATATCTTTTATCTACTTCTATTTTCACTTGGTTTTTTGTTGAATCTTTGAAAACTTAAGCTCAACACTTAAATTTATTTAATCAACATGGTATCAGAGTTTGGCCACATTTAAGGAAGTTCTTTTTTAGCATCTTTCTCTTTTTTTCTCTCTTGGTTGTGTGTTCAATCTCCATTGTGTAAAGCCAAGTTGTTGAAATTGGAATGGCAGCACAAGAGGGAAGTAGTTCTACCAAAGAAGAGAGTTTTTTCAACGTTGATTCCGACTACAAAATCACCACCAAGCTTATTACCTTCCTCCTCAATGGAAGGAATTATTCTACATGGGTGATCAATGTTACAAGGGCCTTATTGGGTATTAGAGTTTCTGAATTTTTTTATGGAGAAATTAATCAACCTAAGGTGGGAGATAAAGAATACGCTGAATGGATATGTTGATAATCTCGTCATCACTTGGATTATCAACTCCATTGATCAATCCCTGGTTGGTACCTTCAATAAAGCCAAAACTGCTAAAGACCTTTGGAATGCACTTGCTAGAAGGTTCAAAAATCAAGAAAATCTCTTGAAAGTCTATGAATTGAGGGAAATCATCACAAATGCCAAGATGAATGGGAGTGATTTCCTTTCCTACTCCAATAAAATCATGGAAGCATGGGATGAATTGGAATGTTTAAGGCCGATTACCACTAATGAGGAAAAATTGGAGAAAAGGGCTAATGAAGATTTTGTTTGTTTCCTCTTGACAGAATTGGGACATAGTTTTGGAGACCTTGGAAATCAAATTCTAAGGAATAAAGAGATGCCACTGTATGATGATGTGGTGAATATTGTGGATAAGGAATTGATGGCTAGAGAAGCATTTGATAGAGATGAGCCCAAAACTGAGAAAGGTGCATTTATGCAAGCAAAAGAAGAAGCAATGGCAACTCAAGGGTTGAAAAAGAGCAAAACCATGAAGTGTGAAAGCTGTGGAAGGCTAGGACACATCAAAAGAAATTATAGGTTTTGTGATCATTGTGGAAAGTTTGGTCATAATAAGGATAGATGTTTTACGCTTCATCCTCACTTGAGGAAAGAAAATAAAGCCAAAGTTTCACAAGAATTACAACACTCATCAAATATAGACTTGTCCACAAACCTCATTGAGCAATTTACAAAGTTCTTCAATCTCAAAGGTTGAACACCTCTCAAGGTTTGATCTCTAATTTATCTTTAAATATTGATCCTTGGGTTATAAACTTGGGTGCTACAAATCACATGTTTAGAAGTAAAAATTTAACTTCTAAAATTGAGACTATAGGAAAGAATAAATGGGTGAGTATAGCTAATGGCAAAGATATACCAATTAGTGGCTTAAGACACTTGAACTCTAAGCATACTAAAGGTCTTTATATGCCATACTTCTCTTCAAATTTGCTGTCCGTAGGTAGAATTACTAAAGATTTAGATTGTTATGTCATATTTGAACCTAATAAAGTAACTTTTCAAGACATCAAGACCAGTCAACTAATTGGCGAAGGAAGAGAGAAAAATGGACTTTATGTTTTGGAAGATTCAAGCAAGGCTTTTAAAGTAGATAGCAGCAAAGTCCAAAAACTTTGGCATGCTAGATTAGGGCATCCTTCTAGTCATATTTTACAAAAATTAGTTCCTAATTTAAAGTTTGATAAAATCAAAGATTGTAGTTTTTGTATCTTAGGAAAACAAACTAAGATACTTTTTGTACAATCTCATCATGAATATAATGATTTATTTGCCTTGGTATATTCTGATTTATGGACTTCTCCTACTCTATCTCATAAAGACTTCAAATATTTTGTAACTTTTATAGATCACAAATCTAGGTATACATGGATTTATCTAATTAAAAAGAAATCTGAGACTTTTTAATGTTTTAAAGAGTTTGTAATATTGATTGAAAACCAATTTGATAAAAAGGTTAAAGTGTTGAGAACTGATAATGAAGGAGAGCATATGAACAACTTGTTTAAAGAGTTTTTAGTAAGTAAAGGAATTGTTCACTAAACCACTTGTCCTTACACTCCGGAACAAAATGGTGTGGCTAAACGTAAAAATAGGCATATTTTAAAGGTCACAAGAACTATGATGTTCCATCACAATGTGCCTAGAGAGTTTTGGGGGGAAGCCATTCTCACGGCCACACATCTTATTAATCGAACTCCATCTATGGTTTTGAAAGGAAAGACACCCATCAAGATTGCCTATAGTACCCAACCGAACTTGTCCTATCTTAGAATTTTTGGATGTGTATGCTATGTACATATTCCAAGTCATTTAAGAGATAAATTAAGTGAAAGAAGCATTCAATGCATCTTTTAGATTATTGTGTAGATACTAAGGGTTATAGGTGCTATAATCCTTTAACTAAGAACAAGTATATCTCTAGGAGTGTTACTTTCATAGAAAATGACTCATATTTTGATAAGACTAGTAATGAAAAAGGTGTAGTAGAGGATCCATTTCCTTTGGCCATAATACACAAGTATGTACCACCATCTAAGGACAATGTTGATAACCAGGACCAAGACTTAAATAATGATAACGTAGAATTACAAGATGAAGAGTCCAATGAAAGTGAAAACAGTAAAGAAAGTCGAGATGCACATTCACCTAGTGAAGTAATAGAAGATTTACCTTTGTCATCTCATAGAGTTAGAAAGGAGGAAAATCAAGATGAAATACCTAGAGATGAACAACCGAATGTTCAAATAGAGTCATCATCTATTAGTACACAAAGCGAAGGGGAGCATATTATACCTACACAAGACCAAAATCCCCCACTTAAGAGATCTTAAAGACTTTGACAATCTTCATCGGAATGGATGAAGAATAGAGTGTTTTTCTATGGTAATAAAGTAACCGCACACCCTCTTGACCACTAGTACACTTTAGAAAATGTAAAGGAGAGTTTTAGAGCCTTTTTAACTAAGGTAAATGCTATTAAAGATCCTAATAACTTTGAGGAAGCTAGAGAATCACCAATTTAGTGACAAACCATGAAGGAGGAATTAGATGCTTTAGTTAAAAATAACATATGGGAATTAGTACCTTTACCTTTGCGAAAAAAGGTTGTAGGATGCAAATGAGTGTATAAGACTAAGTTAAATAGTGATGGAACCTTGGACAAACATAAGGCTAGGTTAGTGGCCAAAGGCTTTACCCAAATCTATGGCTTAGATTATACAGAAACTTTTGTAGCGGTTGTAAAAATAAACACCATTAGGGTACTTTTCTCCTTAGCGGCTATTTATAACTGGAATTTATATCAAATGGATGTAAAAAAATACTTTTTTGCAAGGAGAGTTAGAGGAAAAGGTTTATATGAGTTTGCCTCAAGGGTACGATGTTATGGTTTCTAATACACATGTTTGCAAATTGAAGAAAGCCATATATAGATTAAAGCAATCACCAAGAGCATGGTATAATAAATTGTATAATACATTGTGTTCTCAAAATTTTAAAGTAAGTGACGCTGATCACTCCTTGTTCATTAAGCACTCAAGTGAAGGATCTACCATTGTTCTTATTTATGTGGATGATATTATCATCACCGGTTGTGACATAAATGACATTAAGAATATTAAAGCATATTTGAAGTCTACATTTGATGTTAAGGATAGAAATAACCTATTCCGACGAAGGCTTATTTCTATCACAAAAAAAGTATGTTCTTAATTTGTTAAGTGGGATAGGAAAACTTGGAATAAAGCCAGCTGTAACACCTATGGAGGCACTAAGAAGGAAGAAAGAGGATAAGAAGTATGAGAAAGAGCATGAGAAGGAGGAACTATACAAGGACATCAAGTTTTATCAAAGACTTTTAGGTAAGCTTATCTATTTAACTATCACACGACCTGACATGGTTTTTTCTGTACAATAGGTAAGTCAACACATGTCATGCCCAAAGAATACACACATGAAAATGGTGAATAGAATTTTGAAATACTTAAAAAGAACACCGAGGTAAAGAATCTTAATGAGAAAAAATGGTCACCATAAGATATGTGTGTACACAGATGCTGATAGGGCTGGTAACTTTGAGGATAGACGGTCTATCATTGGTTATTGCACATTCGTGGGAGGGAATTTGATGACTTGGAAAAGCAAAAAGCAAAGTGTGGTTGCAAGATCGAGTACAGAAGCTGAGTATAGAGCTATAGCATCTACTACTAGTGAATTGGTTTAGATAAAATTATTAGTGGAAGACTTAGGCTTCTCAGTTGAAACACCTATGGATATGTATTGTGATAACAATGCGGCAACACACATTGCATCTAATCTTGTATTCCATGAAAGGACCAAGCACATTGAAGTTGATTGCCACTTCACAAGAGAAAAGTACTTGAGCAAAGTGATCAACATGCCTTTTGTGATGAGTGAAGATCAATTTGCAGATATATTCACCAAACCATGTACTCAACAACAACTCCTCAAGGTGAGTTCCAAGTTGAACTTGTTCAATTTGTACGAATCCAACTTGAGGGGGAGTGTTGAAGATCAAGAGATTGAGATTGAAAATTCAAAGAATAAAGAAAATCCCAAATAACTCTTTGGTTAGTCTATGGATGCTCACATTAAGCCCGAAACCCATTTTAAGTGTTTTAAAAGTTAGTCACTAAAGGACAAAATAACAACTAGCTTTTGTTAGTCACTAAAAGACAAACATAGTAACTAGTTTTTGAATTTGAAAGATGTGTTGTTATATGTTGTACCTAATTGTTGGAAAAGTAAGTAAGCTTGTACCTAACTGTTAGGATGTTGTATATATAAACCCATCATGTGTAAATATTGCAAGATTGAATAAAAAATTATTCTTTTTCTCTCTTGCTATATCCTCTATTTATTTCTATTTTCACTTGATTTTTTTGTTGAATCTTTGAAAACTTGAGTTAAACACTTAAATTTATTTAATCAACAGTAAGAAAGGGTATGAATAAAAGAAAAATGAAAAACACCCGCGATCTTTCCCTTGTCTGAATTTAAATTTGATGCACTTTAAATGATCAGAGAGATTCCTAAAAGCAGGATAGCAAATCTTGCATTCACCAGATAACATCAAAACTTAATTTCTATAAAATTAACTGTGTTAAATGTTCTTGCGTTGCATTCTTCACAGGGACTCACATAAATTGTCGTTAGGGGGCGTTGATTTGCTCTTTGCAAGACAAAATTTGCTTGGGTCTTGGTTCCTCTTCCTCCTCAGCAGTTCCCCTTTCTCTTTTTCTCCTAGTGATGAACATTGCACTACAAATGAGTTTGAAGAACACAGTGAAAAATTGAAACTCTATCTTACAGAAAATAAACCTTCACCTTGTCCTCCTGTGGCTAATTTGCTCTGGTCTGCAATGTGGTTCCACTTCCTCCTCATCAGATCTGCTAATACTTCCACTTGTCCTGGCCTTATCATTAAAGTTACCATTAGATTTCATAATCTGAGTATATTTTTCTTCAGTTGGTGGCATCGTTTCTACCGTAAAGGTGTTGGGTTGGGTCTTGTTCGGATGCGCATACATTGGACATACCCCACAACATTTCACTACTGGGCTCAGCTCAGGGAAACGAGGAAACTCAGCAGAGAAATCAATTGAGATAGCAGTATGGTGGTCACCATCAAGTAGCCTAACATTCCAACATGGATCAAATCCAACAAAAACCTCACCCGCCTTACCGAGAATTTCATCAAAAACCTTATCCATCTCACTGTCAAATTCATCCTCATCTGACTCACGGGATGTGCATTTACTCGAAGTGGTCGCACCAAATTGGTCGGTTGTAGAGAGAGTCTTTTTTTCAAAACGGTATCTCTAATTGACTTTCACAGTTACGGATTGGTCAGATGGATAAACAGCACAAAGAGCGAAACCAATGAAGTTTCTGTTACAAGAATGCTGTGGCAGATGAATAGTTATTGAAGATCCTGAACTTCGATTGCTGAATCACTCAGGAAATCTGGTTCCAGGTAATTGAAGGTTGAATCTAGCCGGTACCTATGATATGAAAATCATGATTTCTGAGGTAAGGATGAAAGAGAAAGAGGTAGAGGAGAGAGAGAAAAAGAACTATACACCTTTTTATAGAAAGATGAATAAAGAATGCTAGAAATAGTGATAGAGATAATACTAAATGGAAAACAAACAACACTAAATTAATATTTTGGTTGATTGAACTACATTTTCTATTCAATAACTTGCTTTTGTATCAACAAACTCGTGGCATATTTATAGTCCAAGAACTTTGGCTAAGAATTTAATCATCTAAGCTAACAACAACCTTCTAACACCCAATTGACACCTGCCAAACAACTGCCAACAATATAATTCTTCACTAGCAACAATCAGATATAATTTATCATAAAATTAACAAAGAAAATCATCATCAACATCATCATCCTTGTTCCATGGGGTTCAGCAAATTCCTTTATAATTAATATCATGATTTCTGATGTAAGGAGGAGAGAGAGGCAAAGAGTAGAAAGACAAAGAGAATTACGTACCATTTCACTGAAGTTGAATCGTTTCAGTAATGCAATTGCCGTATGTTGAATTCTTAGCCGTGAATCTACCAATCCGTGGTTTCCTTCTTTCAGTTTCAAGCAATTCCTGAAGTAGTAGTTTTTTTTTGTGACAACGAACTGAATTGGAGCTTTGGGATAATGTTTCCAATAGGGATGCATCTAATGTTTCTAGACATTCCGGAAGCTCTGGCAAAGATTTTAGCTGCTTGCAATGGAATACGCCTAAATCTTCCAATAACGGAGGAAGCTCCAGTAGAGATTGAAGAATATTGCAACTGCTCAAGCGAAGAATTTTCAGCCGAGAAAGTTGCTTAATACTTGTAGGCAAACTCTCACAGTTCAAACCTGTTACATATAATCTTTGCAACGAGGAAAGGCAGCTAATATCTTGACGAATTTTGGTCATAGGACCAATAAACGACATCTCTTTTAAAGTAGATAAAACTTGATAATGGAGGCGATGCAAGTCCCCTTCCAAACAATGATGCAGGTCCCCTTCTAAAAATTTTAACTCTTTCAAGTTTGTTTAAATATGGGATAGATTATGGTAGTGGAATGATGGATGATTTACTTTCGTAGATCAAATTTAAAGTGTTTAAATCCCACCGCCGATCTGCCCCTCCAGAAAAATGAATACCCTCGTTAGCCTCTCTATTGTACTTTCCATCGAAAGTTCCCTTGAACATGGCATCTCTGTAGTCGAGCCCCATAGTAAGGAAAAATCTTGAATTCTTTCCATTTGCTTCAAGAATTCCCCTAATATCTCAAACTTTGAGCATAAAGTAAGTTCAATTGAGAGAAGAGATTTCATTTTATAGATGCAGGATGAAATGATTGTCAGTCTGTAACCAAGAGGATTTAACTTTTTAAGACAGGTTAGTCTCTCAATTGATGAGGGAACTTCTTCTATTCCTGTGTTCCCTAAATCTAGTTGTATTATATTTCTCGATATCGCGGGAAACTCTATGAGATTAATGCAGGAGGAGCAATCAATGATTATAGGAGAACTAAAATGAATGTCTGGGGGAAAACAACGAAGATTTTCACAACCTCCCAAACGCAAGAAACCAAGGTATTTGAAATTCTGAGTAGATGAGGGAATGCAAGAGAACTTCGCATTTGTGATTTCTGCAATACTAGTGAGATAGAGAGAGTGTTGGAGGTCAACAAATTGTAACTTTAATGCTTCCTACTATAAGACAAATAAGAAATAAATACAAGAATAATTAACATATATATTTTTTTAAATATATATATGTTTAAGTATGATGTTATACCTTTTTTCCTTCCCAGAGTTGTTGAGCTTGACTGTAAGGCAGGCTAAGGTGACTGAGATTATCCGAGTTGAGATTGATTGGCAATGTTTTCAATGGATATCCATCCCAACGGAGATATCTCAAATCATCAGGGAGATATTCAAGACCTTTGGGAAGATGCGAAACATAAAAGAAGCCCAGGCATATAGAATTTAAGGAATCTGAGATTGGACATATTTGAAAAGACTCTAGGACCTAGATTTATTTCTTGTATCTTGGACAAATTCAAGAATATGCCTTTAATCTTATCTGTCCCCTGTTTTTTTTTTAAAAAAAATACACATAAAAACTTCAATAAAATTTATAAAGTTCTTCTTAAGTGCCGGAAATTAAGTTCGCATGATTTGATTCCTTACCGAACATCTATATAAGAAAAAAAAATAAAAAATAAATGAGGCTGTTGATTACCGTATTTTTTTTGAAGTACATGACAAACATCATCAGGATCCCACAACCTAGTTCTTTTTCCTGCCTCATCACGAGATTCTTCACAAACAATTTCTTGACCCATTTTTTGTTGAAAATGATAGTTACAGCAACTAATTAGATTTTGGTTGACACATCATCATTTCACACAATCTAGAAGACATATTACAAGCATATTGAGAAAATGGACACAAGAAGACATAAACTAGCCGTTTGAACAGTGACCGTTGTGCACAGTAGCCATTGTAAACAATAACGGTCAAAAAATTTGAAAAACTAGTTGTTACAAATTTATGTATATAAACACATCATTATAAATGAAAAAGATAGAAAAAAGCTTCTTTATTCCTTCATCAATACTTTCTTTCACATTTGAATCTTCTTCATTTCTTCATTAATATATTTTTTTCACATGGTATCAGAGCAAGTTTCATCCTAAATCTACCTTTCATCCTTTGTTATTTGTTTGTTCTTGGTGCATCAAGACATTCCCCTTCAAAGCCAAATTAAAAAATGGAAAAGGAGGGCTCGTTATACAACACCAAGAACAAGAGTTCCTTCAAGGGAGTTGATAATGAAGGTAACACCACCTTGAAACTTATCACATTTCCCTTGAATGGAAAAAAATTATTCAATTTGGCTCAATCTCGCTGAAAGAGCATTAAATGAAAAACGAGTATTAAGCTTTGTCAATGAAAGAATCATAAAGCCCACCGGCACATCAAGTGAGGAATACAAAGATTGGTGTTATAATGACAACTTAGTATATACATGGATTTTGAATTCTATGGAACCGTCCTTGGTAAGTGCATTCTCAAAGGCTGAATCTTCTAAAACACTTTGGGAATCTATCAAGAGGCAATTTGATCATCGTGGAAACTTGATGAGAATATATGAGTTGAAGCACTTCATCAACAATATCAATCTTAGTGGAGGTGATCTAATAGAATACAACACTAAAATGAAGGAGGCATGAGATGAACTTTAATCCTTAAGGCTGAATACCACCATTATTGAAGAAGTAGAAAAAAGAGCCAATAAGGATATTGTAATCTCATATTTAATGGGTTTAGATTCTAACTACAATGATCTTAGAAACCACATCCTTAGAATTGAGCCTTTGCCCCATTATAATGATGTTGTAAACAAGGTGAATAAAGAGTACATGCAAAGAAAAATTTTAAATGGGAGCTCCAGCAAGGCAGAAAGAGGTAGTTTGGTAGATAGCAAAGAAGAAGGTATGATGGCTCAAGGAGTGAAAGTCAAGGCTAAGTGCAATAAATGTAGACGGATGCACAACCCCAAGGACAAATGTTGGAAGTGTGGCCATTGCAAGATGCTAGATCATACTAAAGAAAAATGTTGGATCCTCAATCCACATCTTAGGCCAAACAATTACAAGGAGAAGGCACCACTACAAAGTGCTCAAAATGCAATTGAAAAAGACAACTCAAAACTCCTTGAGGATTTGACAAAGCTACTTCAGAACCATCTCCCAAACTCCTCTTAAGGTATGGTTTCCAACTCACATTTTAATTTTGACCCTTAGATTATTATTCAGGTGCTACTAATCATATGTTTAGAAATAAAAATAAGGCATATGGAATAGAAATCATAGAAAACTTTAGAAATGTGACAATAGCCAATGGTAGTGAAATACCTATTAAATGACTAGGAGACATTAAAATTTTATCTAAAGAAACAAAAGGCCTTTATATGCCATATTTCTCATCAAATTTGTTGTCGGTTAGTAAGATAACAAAAGACTTAAATTGTTGTGTCATCTTTGAACCCAATAAAGTGATATTTCAGGACATACTAACTAGGAAGAAGATTGGTGAGAGAAGGCTACACAACGACCTATATTTTTTGGATAGCACTAATCAAGCTCTTAGAGTTGAAGAAAATTGTGGACTTCAAAAACTTTGACATGCAAGATTAGGACATCCTCCTAGCAACATTCTGTGCAAAATGATTTCGAATATGAAATTTAGTGATTTTAAACAATGTAGGGCCTGTAATTTAGGAAAACAAACTAAACTTCCTTTTGTACATTTGAAAACTCGTTATAATGAAACTTTTGATTTTATACACTCTGATTTATGGACTTCTCCTTTAGAATCTCATAATGGCTTTAAATATTTTGTGATATTTATTGACCATAAGTCTAGATACACTTGGATATATTTGATTAAAAACAAATCGGAAACCTTATCATGTTTTAAAGAATTTGTATCCTTAATTGAAAATCAACTTGGCAAAAAAATTAAGATTCTTAGGACCGATAATAGGGGAGAATACACTAGTAATGCGTTTGAGGATTACTTGAAAACCTTAGGGATAATTCACTAAACAACTTGTCCTTACACACCTAAACAAAACGGTGTAACCGAACGAAAAAATCGGCACATCTTAGATGTAGGAAGATCATTGATGTTTCATTATACTATCCCCAAAAGATATTGGAATGAAGCCACTCTCACTGCCATACATTTGATTAACCAAATGCCTTCTAAATTATTAAATGAAAAATCTCCTTTTGAGTTTTAGTATAACAAACAACCAAACTTATCTTACCTCAAGATATTTAGTTGTACTTGTTATGTTCATATCCCTAATTATGTTGGAGATTAATTGAGTCATAGGAGTGTAAAGTTTATATTTTTGAAGTATTGCATTGATAAAAAGGGTTATAAATGATTAGATCCATATACAAATGAGAAATTTCTCACAAGAAATATTACATTTTTAGAAAATGATCCATACTTTGACAAAGTGAGAAATGAGGGAAAAACCGAGGATCCTTTTCCTTTATCTATTATGGGTAACTGGTTGAGTTTATTAAGAAATAATGATCAAATCAGTAATCATGGAATTAGTCTGAATGAGAGTGAAAATGAGGATTCTAACTCTCAAGATTTACCACCACAAAATGATGATATTGATGAACCATTAGAATTAAATGAAGAACAAAACATAGTTAGTGAAAGTCAAAATGAGGAAACACCTAATGATGAGCAACCTAATACTCAATTAGATTCTCAAGATGATATCCCATTTAGTTCTTCATAGGTTGATCAAAATGAGCGAGAGTCCACTTCTCCATCACATGATCAAAATTTTCCACTTAGGAGAGTTCAAAGAATTAGGAAGTCCCCGTCCAAATGGAAGAAAATTAGGGTATTCTTCTATGAAAATAAGGTCACAGTACATCCCATAGAAAATTATTATACTTTAGATAATGTCAATGAGAGTTATAGAGTTTTTTTAACCAAATTGGATAGTTTAGGAAAGCCATTTCATTACAATAAAGCCAAGGACATTCCTATTTGGAGAAATGCTATGAATGAGGAGTTGGATGCTTTATAAAACATGGGAAATTGTTCCTCTTCCTCAAGGTAAGAAGACAGTT
>CP135541.1:5104578-5161081 GCA_032402905.1 Khaya senegalensis
CTAAGATCATTGTAGTCAGAATCCAAACCCATCAAATATGAGATTACAAGATTCTTATTGGCTCTTTTTTCTACTTCTTCAATAATGGTGGTATTCGGCCTTAAGGATTGAAGTTCATCCCATGCCTCCTTTATTTTAGTGTTGTACTCTATTAGATCACCTCCACTAAGATTGATATTGTTGATGAAGTGCTTCAACTCATATATTTTCATCAAGTTCCATGATGACCAAATTGCCTCTTGATAGATTCCCAAAGTGCTTTAGAAGATTCAGCCTTTGAGAATGCATCTACCAAGGACGATTCCATAGAATTCAAAATCCATATATACACCAAGTTGTCATTACAACACCAATATTTGTATTCCTCACTTGATGTGCCGGTGGGTTTTGTGATTCTTCCATTGACAAAGCCTAATGCTCATTTTTCACTTAATGCTCTTTCAGCAAGATTGAGCTAAATTGAATAATTTTTTCCATTCAAGGGAAATGTGATAAGTTTTAAGGTGGTGTTACCTTCATTATCAACTCCTTTGAAGGAACTCTTATTCTTGGTGTTGTATAACGAGCCCTCCTTTTCCATTTCTTAATTCGGCTTTTAAGGGGAATGTCTTGATGCAGCAAGAACCAACAAATAACAAAGGATGAAAGGTAGATTTAAGATGAAACTTGCTTTGATACCATGTGAAAAAAATATATTAATGAAGAAACGAAGAAGATTCAAATGTGAAAGAAAGTATTGATGAAGGAATAAAGAAGCTTTTTTCTATTTTTTTCATTTATAATGATGTGTTTATATACATAAGTTTGTAACAACTAGTTTTTCAAATTTTTTGACTGTTACTGTTTATAATGGCTACTGTACACAACGGTCACTGTTCAAACGGCTAGTTTATGTCTTCTTATATCTTCTTATGTCCACTTTCTCTATATGCTTGTAATATGCCTTCTAGATTGTGTGAAATGATGATAAGTCAACCAAAATTTAATTAGTTGCTATAACTATTATTTTCAACAAGAAATGGGTCAAGAAATTGTTTGTGAAGAATCTCGTGATGAGCCAGGAAAAAGAAGCAGGTTGTGGGATCTTGATAATGTTCGTCATGTACTTCAAAAAAAATACGGTAATCAACAGCCTCATTTATTTTTTGTTTATTTTTCTTATATAGATGTTTGGTAAAGAATCGAATCATGCGAACTTAATTTCTAGCACTTAAGAAGAACTTTTTAAATTTTATTGAAGTTTTTATGTGTATTTTTTTTTTTAAAAAAAAAGGGGACAGATAAGATTAAAGGCATATTCTTGAATTTGTCCAAGATACAAGAAATAAATCTAGGTCCTAGAGTCTTTTCAAATATGTCCAATCTCAGAATCCTTAAATTCTATATGCCTCAGCTTTTTTATGTTTCGCATCTTCCCAAAGGTCTTGAATATCTCCCCGATGAATTGAGATATCTCCATTGGGATGTATATCCATTGAAAACATTGCCAATCAATCTCAACTCGGATAATCTCATTCACCTTAGCCTGCCTTACAATCAAGCTCAACAACTCTGGGAAGGAAAAAAGGTATAACATAATACTTAAACATATATATATATATATTTTAAAAAATATATATGTTAATTATTCTTGTATTTATTTCTTATTTGTCTTATAGCAGGAAGCATTAAAGTTACAATTTGTTGACCTCCAACACTCTCTCTATCTCACTAGTATTGCAGAAATCACAAATGTGAAGTTCTCTCGCATTCCCTCATCTACTCAGAATTTCAAATACCTTGGTTTCTTGCATTTGGAAGGTTGCAAAAATCTTCATTGTTTTCCCCCAGACATTCATTTTAGTTCTTCTATAATCATTGATTGCTCCTCCTGCATTAATCTCACAGAGTTTCCCGCGATATCGGGAAATATAATACAACTGGATTTAGGGAACACAGGAATAGAAGAAGTTCCCTCATCAATTGAGAGACTAACCTGTCTTAAAAAGTTAAATCTTCTTGGTTGCAGACTGACAATCATTTCATCCCGCATCTATAAAATGAAATCTCTTCTCTCGATTGAACTTACTTTATGCTTAAAGTTTGAGATATTAGGGGAATTCTTGAAGCAAATGGAAAGAATTCAAGATTTTTTCTTACTATGGGGCTCGACTACAGAGATGCCATGTCCAAGGGAACTTCCGATGGAAAGTACAGTAGAGAGGCTTACAGAGGGTATTCATTTAGGTATTCATTTTTCTGGAAGGGTAGATCGGTGGCGGGATTTAAACACTTTAAATTTGATCTACGAAAGTAAATCATCCATCATTCCACTACCATAATCTATCCCATATTTAAACAAACTTGAAAGAGTTAAAATTTTTGGAAGGGGACCTGCATCATTGTTTGGAAGGGGACTTGCATCGCCTCCATTATCAAGTTTATCTACTTTAAAAGAGATGTCGTTTATTGGTCCTATGACCAAAATTCCTCAAGATATTGGCTGCCTTTCCTCGTTGCAAAGATTATATGTAACAGGTTTGAACTGTGAGAGTTTGCCTACAAGTATCAAGCAACTTTCTCGGCTGAGAATTCTTCGCTTGAGTAGTTGCAATATTCTTCAATCTCTACCGGAGCTTCCTCCGCTATTGGAAGATTTAGGTGTATTCCATTGCGAGCAGCTAAAATCTTTGCCAGAGCTTCCGAAATGTCTAGAAACATTAGATGCATCCCTATTGGAAACACTATCCCAAAGCTCCAATTCAGTTCGTTGTCACAGAAAAAACTACTACTTCAGGAATTGCTCGAAACTGAAAGAAGGAAACAGCGGATTGGTAGATTCACGGTTAAGAATTCAACATATGGAAATTGCATTACTGAAACGATTCAACTTCAGTGAAATGGTGTGTAATTCTCTTTGTCTTTCTACTCTTTGCCTTTCTCTCCTCCTTACATCAGAAATGATGATTTTAATTATAAAGGAATTTGCTGAACCCCCTAGAACAAGGATGATGATGTTGATGATGATTTTTTTTTGTTAATTTTATAATAAATTATATCTGATTGTTGCTAGTGGAGAATTATATTGTTGGCAGTTGTTTGGCAGGTGTCAATTGGGTGTTAGAAGGTTGTTGTTAGCTTAGATGATTAAATTCTTAGCCAAAGTTCTTAGACTATAAATATGCCACGAGTTTGTTGATACAAAAGCAAGTTATTGAATAGAAAATGTAGTTCAATCAACCAAAATATCAACTTAGTGTTGTTTGTTTTCCATTTAGTGTTATCTCTATCACTATTTCTAGTATTCTTTATTCATCTTTCTATAAAAAGGTGCATAGTTCTTTTTCTCTCTTCTCTGCCTCTTTCTCTTTCATCCTTACCTCAGAAATCATGATTTTCATATCACAGGTACCGGCTGGATTCGACCTTCAATTACCTGGAACCAGATTTCCTGAGTGGTTCAGCAATCGAAGTTTAGGATCTTCAATAACTATTCATCTGCCATAGCATTCTTGTAACAGAAACTTCATTGGTTTCGCTCTTTGTGCTGTTTATCCATCTGACCAATCCCTAACTGTGAAAGTCAATTGGAGATACTGTTTTGAAAAAAAGACTCTCTCTACAACCGACCAATTTGGTGCGACCACTTCGAGTAAATGCACATCCCGTGAGTCAGATGAGGATGAATTTGACAGTGAGATGGATGAGGTTTTTGATGAAATTCTCGGTGAGGCGGGTGAGGTTTTTGTTGGATTTGATCCATGCTGGAATGTTAAGCTACCTGATGGTGACCACCATACTGCTATCTCAATTAATTTCTCCGCTGAGTTTCCTCGTTTTCCTGAGCTGAGCCCAGTAGTGAAATGTTGTGGGGTATGTCCAATGTATGCGCATCCAAACAAGACCCAACCCAACACCTTTACGGTAGAAACGATGCCACCAACTGAAGAAGAATATACTCAGATTATGAAATCTAATGGTAACTTTAATGATAAGGCCAGGACAAGTGGAAGTATTAGCAGATCTGATGAGGAGGAAGTGGAACCACATTGCAGACCAGAGCAAATTAGCCACAGGAGGACAAGGTGAAGGTTATTTTCTATAAGATAGAGTTTCAATTTTTCACTGTGTTCTTCAAACTCATTTGTAGTGCAATGTTCATCACTAAGAGAAAAAGAGAAAGGGGAATTGCTGAGGAGGAAGAGAAACCAAGACCCAAGCAAATTTTGTCTTGCAAAGAGCAAATCAACGCCCCCTAACGACAATTTATGTGAGTCCCTGTGAAGAATGCAATGCAAGAACATTTAACACAGTTAATTTTATAGAAATTAAGTTTTGATGTTATCTGGTGAATGCAAGATTTGCTGTCCTGCCTTTAGGAATCTCTCTGATCATTTAAGGTGCATCAAATTCAAATTCAGACAAGGGAAAGACTGCAAGTGTTTTTCATTTTTCTTTTATTCATACCATTTCTTACTGTTGATTAAATAAATTTAAGTGTTTAGCTCAAGTTTTCAAAGATTCAACAAAAAATCAAGTGAAAATAGAAATAAATAGAAGATATAGCAAGAGAGAAAAAGAATAGTTTTTTATTCAATCTTGCAATATTTATACATGATGGGTTTATATATACGACATCCTAACAGTTAGGTACAAGTTTACTTTACTTTTCCAACAACTAGGTACAACATATAACAACACATCTTTCAAATTCAAAAATTAGTTGTTATTTTGTCATTTAGTGACTAGTTTTTAAAACACTTAAAATGGGTTTCAAGCTTAATGTGGGCATCCATAGACTAACCAAAGAGTTATTTGGGCTTTTCTTCATTCTTTGAATTTTCAATCTCAATCTCTTGATCTTTAACACTCCCCCTCAAGTTGGACTCGTACAAATTGAACAAGTTCAACTTGGAACTCACCTTGAGGAGTTGTTATTAAGTACATGGTTTGGTGAATATATCTGCAAGTTGATCTTCACTCATCATATAAGGCATATTGGTCACTTTGCTCAAGTACTTTTCTCTTGTGAAGTGGCAATCAACTTCAATGTGCTTGGTCATTTCATGGAATACAGAATTAGGTGCAATGTGTGTTGTCGCCTTGTTATCACAATACATATCCATAGGTGTTTCAATTGAGAAGCCTAAGTCTTTCACTAATGATTTTATCCAAACCAATTCACTAGTAGTAGATGCCATAGCTCTATACTCAGCTTCTACACTCGATCTTGCAACCACACTTTGCTTTTTGCTTTTCCAAGTCATCAAATTTCCTCCCATGAATGTGCAATAACTAGTGATAGATCGTCTATCCTCAAAGTTACCAGCCCCATCCGCATCTGTGTAGGCATATATCTTATGGTGACCATTTTTTCTCATTAAGATTCCTTACCCCGTTGCTCTTTTTAAGTATTTCAAAATTCTATTCACCATTTTCATGTGTATATTCTTTAGGCATGACATGTGTTGACTTATCTGTTGTACAGAAAAAACAATGTCAGGTCGTGTGATAGTTAAATAGATAAGCTTACCTACAAGTCCTTGATAAAGCTTGATGTCCTTGTATGGTTCCTCCTTGTCATGCTCTTTTTCATACTTCTTATCCTCTTTCTTCCTTCTTGGTGCCTCCATAGGTGTTACAGCTGGCTTTGTTCCAAGTTTTCCTATCTCACTTAACAAATTAAGAACATACTTTCTTTGGGATAGAAATAACCCTTCGTCGGAATAGGTTATTTCTATACTTAGAAAATATCGTAAGTTTCCCAAATCCTTAACATCAAATGAACACTTCAAATATGCTTTAATATTCTTAATATCATTTATGTTACAACCGGTGATAATAATATCATCTACATAAATAAGAACAATGGTAGATCCCTCACTTGAGTGCTTAATGAACAAGAAGTGATCAGTGTCACTTACTTTAAAATTTTGAGAACACAATGCATTATGCAATTTATTATACCATGCTCTTGGTGATTGCTTTAATCCATATATGGCTTTCTTCAATTTGCAAACATGTGTATTAGAAACCATAACATAGTACCTTTGAGGCAAACTCATGTAAATCTCTTCCTCTAACTCTCCTTGCAAAAAAATATTTTTTTACATCCATTTGATATAAATTCCAGTTATAAATAGTCGTTAAGGAGAGAAGTACTCTAATTGAGTTCATTTTTACAACCAGTGCAAAAGTTTCTGTATAATCTAAGCCATAGGTTTGGGTAAAGCCTTTGGCTACTAACCTAACTTTATGTTTGTCCAAGGTTCCATCACTATTTAACTTAGTCTTATACACCTATTTGCATCCTACAACCTTCTTTCCCAAAGGTAAAGGTACTAATTCCCATATGTTATTTTTAACTAAAGCATCTAATTCCTCCTTTATGGTTTGTCTCCAAATTGGTGATTCTCTAGCTTCCTCAAAGTTATTAAGGATCTTTAATAGCATTTACCTTAGTTAAAAAGGCTCTAAAACTCTCATTTACATTTTCCAAAGTGTAGTGGTGGTCAATAGGGTGTGTGGTTACTTTATTACCATAGAAAAACACTCTATTCTTTATCCATTCCGATGAAGATTGCCGAAGTCTTTGAGATCTCCTAAGTGGGGGATTTTGGTCTTGTGTAGGTATAACATACTCCCCCTTGCTTTGTGTACTAATAGATGGTGACTCTATTTGAACATTCGGTTGTTTATCCCTAGGTGTTTCATTTTGATTTTCCTCCTCTCTAATTCTATGAGATGACAAAGGTAAATCTTCTCTTACTTCACTAGGTGAATGTGCATCTCGACTTTCTTTGCTGTTTTCACTTTTATTGGACTCTTCATCTTGTAATTCTACGTTATCATTATTCAAGTCTTGGTCTTGGTTATCAACATTGTCCTTAGATGATGGTACATACTTGTGTATTCTGACCAAAGGAAATGGATCCTCTACTACACCTTTTTCATTACTAGTCCTATCAAAATATGAGTCATTTTCTATGAAAGTAACATTCCTAGAGATATACTTGTTCTTAGTTAAGGGATTATAGCACCTATAACCCTTAGTATCTACACAATAACCTAAAAAGATGCATTTAATGCTTCTTTCACTTAATTTATCTCTTAAATGACTTGGAATATGTACATAGCATACACATCCAAAAATTCTAAGATAGGACATGTCCGGTTGGGTACTATAGGCCATCTCGATGGGTGTCTTTCCTTTCAAGACCATAGATGGAGTTCGATTAATAAGATGTGTGGCCGTGAGAGCGACTTTCTTCCAAAACTCTCTAGGCACATTGTGATAGAACATCATAGTTCTTGCGACCTCTAAAATATGCCTATTTTTATGTTTAGCCACACCATTTTGTTCCGGAGTGTAAGGAGAAGTGGTTTAGTGAACAATTCCTTTTCTTACTAAAAACTCCTTAAACAAGTTGTTCACATACTCTCATTCATTATCAGTTCTCAACACTTTAACTTTTTTATCAAATTAGTTTTCAATCAATATTACAAACTCTCTAAAACATTCAAAAGTCTCAGATTTCTTTTTAATTAGATAAATCCATGTATACCTAGATTTGTGACCTATAAAAGTTATAGAATATTTGAAACTTTTATGAGATAGAGTAGGAGAAGTCCATAAATCAGAATGTACCAAGGCAAATAAATCATTATATTCATGATGAGATTATACAAAAGGTATCTTAGTTTGTTTTCCTAAGATACAAAAACTACAATCTTTAATTTTATCAAACTTTAAATTAAGAATTAATTTTTGTAAAATATAACTAGAATGATGCCTTAATCTAGCATGCCAAAGTTCTTGAACTTTGCTGCTATCTACTTTAAAAGCCTTGCTTGAATCTTCCAAAACATAAAGTTCATTTTTCTTTCTTCCCTCACCAATTAGTTGATCGGTCTTGATGTCTTGAAAAGTTACTTTATTAGGTTCAAATATGACATAACAATCTAAATCTTTAGTAATTATACTTACGAACAGCAAATTTAAAGAGAAGTATGGCATATAAAGAACTTTAGTATGCTTAGACAAAATGTTCAAGTGTCCTAAGCCACTAATTGGTATATCTTTGCCATTAGCTATACTCACCCATTTATCCTTCCCTATAGTCTAAATTTTAGAAGCTAAATTTTTACTTCTAAACATGTGATTTGTAGCACCCGAGTTTATAACCCAATGATCAATATTTAAAGATAAATTAGAGATCAAACCTTGAGAGGTGCTCAACCTTTGAGATTGAAGAACTTTGTAAATTGCTTAATGAGGTTTGTGGATAAGCCTATATCTGATGCATGTTGTAATTCTTGTGAAACTTTGGCTTTATTCTCTTTCCTCAAGTGAGGATGAAGCTCAAAACACCTATCCTTATTATGACCAAACTTTTCACAATGATCACAAAACCTATAATTTCTTTTGATGTGTCCTAGCCTTCCACATCTTTCACACTTCATGGTTTTGCTCTTTTTCAACCCTTGAGTTGCCATTACTTCTTCTTTTGCTTGCACAAATGCACCTTTCTCAGTTTTGGGCTCATCTATATTAAATGCTTCTCTAGCCATCAATTCCTTATCCACAATATTCACCACATCATCATACAGTGGCATTTCTTTATTCCTTAGAATTTGATTTCTAAAGTCTCCAAAACTAGGTCCCAATCTTGCCAAGAGGAAACAAACAAGATTTTCATCGACCCTTTTCTCCAATTCTTTCTTATTGGTGGTAATCGGCCTTAAACATTCCAATTCATCTCATGCTTCCATGATTTTATTGGAGTAGGAAAGGAAATCACTCCCATTCATCTTGGCATTTGTGATGATTTCCCTCAACTCATAAACTTTCAAGAGATTTTCTTGATTTTCGAATCTTCTAGCAAGTGCATTCCAAAGGTCTTTGGCAGTTTTGGCTTTATTGAAGGCACCAACCAGGGATTGATCAATGGAGTTGATAATCCAAGTGATGACAAGATTATCAACATATCTCTATTCGGCATATTCTTTATCTCCCACCTTAGGTTGATTAATTTCTCCATCAACAAATTCAAGAACTCTCATGCCCAATAAGGCCTTTGTAGCATTTGTCACCCATGTAGAATAATTCCTTCTATTGAGGGGGAAAGTAGTAAGATTGGTGGTGATTTTGTAGTCAGAATCAACATTGAAAAAACTCTCTCCCTTGGTGGAACTACTTCCCTTTTGTGCTGCCATTCCAATTTCAACAACTTGGCCTTGTAAATTGGAGATTGAACACACAACCAAGAGAGAGAAAAAAAAGAGAAAGATGCTGAAAAAGAACTTCCTTAAATGTGGCCAAGCTCTGATACTATGTTGATTAAATAAATTTAAGTGTTAAGCTCAAGTTTTCAAAGATTCAACAAAAAACCAAGTGAAAATAAAAGTAGATAGAAGATATAGCAAGAGAGAAAAAGAATAGTTTTTTATTCAATCTTGCAATATTTACACATGATGGGTTTGTATATACGACATCCTAACAGCTAGATACAAGTTTACTTTACTTTTCCAACAACTAGGTACAACATATAACAACACATCTTTCAAATTCAAAAAACTAGTTGTTATGTTTGTCTTTTAGTGATTAACAAAAACTAGTTGTTATTTTGTCATTTAGTGACTAGCTTTTAAAACACTTAAAATGGGCTTCGGGCTTAATGTGGGCATCCATAAACTAACCAAAGAGTTATTTGGGCTTTTCAAAAAAATTCTTTGAATTTTCAATCTCAATCTCTTCATTTTCAACACTTACTTCCTTTATATTACAGCTAGGTGTACTTTTGACATTGTTTAGTGTTTAGCGTTTTTGTACATGTGTAGCTATTGTGTTTTTCCTTTTCAGCATTAATTTCTCAATTTTATGTCAGCAAAGATGTTTTGTTTTTACTAAAACTAAGATGAAATTGCTTTTGAATTGTGGCTTTGTCACCCTGTAGTAAGTTTCTTTATTTCGATTAACTTTTTAACTTTAATTTCAGCTGCAGCATTAACAAACTTAAATAAAAAAGAAATTATTTGACGTTTTCATTATTAACATTTAACACAAAATTTGAAATCTTGAATGTATAGTAAGAAATATCTTTATTTAACACACCAAAAATTTTCACTGAAATCAATTTTTTTTTTGGTTGTTGGTGAATGCAGTTCTTGGCCAAGTAGGATTTCCCTACCTCTACTTTCAAGGTTTCCATGAGAATAAAGGTGAGTATGTAGTTGTATATATGTTTCTCAATTCAGATTTTTTGGTTATAGTTGTTAGCTGATATGGCAGCTGCATGGCATTTATGCGTCAGACTGGAAATTTGTTAGTTAAGTTAGTAAGAATCAGTTAGTTTACAGCTGCAAAGATGGAGATATAAGAGCTGTATTTGACCCCTATATAACTTCCGAGAAGATCCTTCCTTTTCATTTTTTATATTGTAATTCTATTTGTTCTACATTTTTTGTTCCTCTTCTTTTGTCCACTACATTTTTGTGTTGTTGTGTTGTGTTCTTGAGCATTTGAGTTCTTGTTGTTATTCAATTTATCAACTTAGCATAGTATTTGGTAAAAATCATATCTTCAAGATATATATGTGTATGTGTGTATATATATATATATATATATATATTAGTCAAATACAAATTGAAAAGTTAATTTGTCGAATAGTTTTATTTTCATATTATCAAAAATGAATTAAGTTCTGGTTAAAACTAGAATACATAATTGAATATATTTATGTTTATATACTTCGTTAAAAAAGTTTATTAAGTTATATAAAGGTTTTTATCTAAAGGTGAACACTGCAGGGGTTAGCATTTAATGATATGTTAACTTTGATGATCAAAGTATAAGAAGTGAGCTTGAGAATTTCAGCCAAAGAGAGAAATATGAAGAAGATGAGAGAATTATTTTTCTTAATTAAAAGAATAATATTACAAGGATTTAAATAGGCAAACAACCAATAGTTATAATTGTTTTCCCAAGATAGGAAAGCTGTAATACACAAAATAGGCTAAACAAATTACTTACAAGTCATAAAGTAATGTTTCCTTTTTCTAATAATTGCAAAACAACTTCCATTGTTCACCATATTCAAATTTGAATGTTTGAATTCTTCTCTTTGGCTACTGAAGATGTTGATTAGGATTAGGATGCTGATTAGGATGCTGACTGAGATGATGATTGGGATACACAGATTCCAATGCAGTATAGTCACAATGTTGGCATGAATCTTGATATTGGTCAGTTGGCTCAATTAGTTTTATTTCAACACTCCCCCTCAAGTTGGGCTGGAAGATGTTACTCAAGTTCAACTTGTTTATTGCCATCCCGATATGTTTTTTAATGGGAGCTTTTGTGAACAAGTCTCTTAATTGATATTCACTTTGAACATAAGGGATGCAAATGGTCTTTTTATGAACTTTCTCCTTAATAAAATGACAATCCATCTCAATGTACTTCGTCCTCTCATGGAATACCGAATTGAATGCTATGTAGATTGTTGCTTTGTTGTCACAAAATAGTTTCATTGGCGCCTCAGTCTTGAACCCCAAATCTTGAACTAAAGCCTTCAACCAAATCAGCTCACATGTTGTACTTGCCATAACTCGATACTCTGCTTCTGCACTTGACCTTGCTACTACACTCTGTTTCTTGCTCTTTTAGGTTACCAAGTTTCCTCCAACAAATGTGTAATATCCTATTGTTGATTTTCTATCTTCAACATATCCAGCCCAATCTGCATCACTATAAGCTAAGATCTCGTGGTGACCATTCTTTTGCATTTGTAAACCTTGTTCTGGTGTTCCTTTAAGGTAGTATAGGATCCGATTCACCATGTCCATGTGGTTGGTCATTGGTTGTTACATGAATTGACTGACCTGATTTACAACAAAGTTAATATCAGGTATAGTAATGGTTAAATAAATTAACTTACCGACAATTCGTTAATATTGCTTGACATTCTGAAATAGCTTGGGCTACTTTTGTTTGTCTTCTTCTTTGTCCTTTCGCTTGTAGGTGCTTTCGATTGGCGTTGAAGCTATTTTTGCACCTAGTTTACCTGTTTCACCAAGTAGATCAAGTGTATATTTTCTTTGGCATAAAAATGGTCACTTTCTAGAATGGGCAATTTTTATTCCTAGAAAATATCGTAAATATCCCAAATCTTTAATGTCAAAAACAGATTTAAGATATGATTTAATGCAACTAATGCTTGTTTGGTTACTACCAGTAATGATAATGTTATCGACATAAATAAGAATCACCGTTATTCCATCTTTGGAATGTTTGGTGAATAAAGAGGAATCAGCCTCACTTTTAATGAAAGCTTGACAACTGAAGGCGTTATGTAATTTGGAGTACCAGGCCATAGGGGATTGTTTAAGGCCATAGATGGCCTTTCTAAGCTTACAAATATGCGATTTGGGAATGTCACTCCCATACCCTTCAGGTATTCTCATATATACTTCCTCTTTTAATTCACCTTGTAAGAAGACATTTCTTACATCTATTTGATACAATGGCCAATCATAATTAACAGCTAAAGGCATAAGGACTCTAATGAAATTCATTTTAGTTACGAGGGCAAAAGTCTCGGTGTAATTAATGCCATAGGTTTGAGTGAAGCCTTTGGCCACTAACCTAGCCTTATATTTTTCAATAGTCCCATCACTCTTAAGTTTGGTTTTATATACCCATTTGCGACTTACAGCTTTCTTCCTTTTAGAAAGTGAAACAATATCCTAAGTTTGATTTCGAATTAGAGCCTTAAACTCTTCATTCATTGCATTTCTCCAAATTGGGCTGATTTGATCCTCTTAGTAACCAGAATGTTCTCAAATATCATCAATGGCATTTAGAAAAACTTTATACTGATATTGAATGTGATCATAAGTATAGTAGTTTTGAATAAGGTGATTGGTCACATAGTTACCACGATAAAACACTCTAGTATTTATCCGTTCAGAGGCTGGTCTTTTGATCCGAGTAGATCTTCTAAGTGTAGGTAGTTCCTATCTAGCATGATTATCCCTACCTAGAAATTGATTTAATGTGTCATGGTTACTAATTTGGTCATCTCCAAGGCGATCTGAATCAATCTCATCATGAGATGACTCATCTTGGGCAAAAGTAGGTTCATTTTCATCATCTGTTTGTCTAAGAGAGTAAAGATCATTCTCATTTTGAGATGATTCCTCTTGAACTTCTAGCTTGTTATGGACATTCTTTCTAAGTTCAGGAATGGACCCCTTTGTATGGATAGTGTCAATAACAGAACTAGGGGTGGAATTATCCGCATTCTCTCATTTATTATTGGATTCAAGTTCATGTTTTTTGTAGTAAGGTTCATGTTTTAAAAATGTGACTTTTCTAAATACAAACAACCTATTTGTCTTGGGGTCAAAGCATCTATAACCCTTTTGGGTTGTGGCATAACTTAGGAATATGCATTTTTGACTTCTATAGCTAAGTTTGTCTCTATTGCTACAAGGAATATGGACGTAACATATGTATCCAAAAATTTTAAGATATGAAAGATTTGGTTTCTAATTAAACATTACCTCATTTGGAGTCTTACCCTTTAGAACCTTTGTAGGTGTTCTATTTATCAAATGAACAACCGTGAGGATAGCATTGCTCTAGAAATATTTGGGAGCATTATGGTAGAACATCATTGATCTTCCAACTTTAAGAATATGTCTATTCTTCCTCTTTGCCACTCCATTTTGTTCTGGAGTGTATGGGCATGTAGTTTGATGTATAATCCCTTCACTTACTAAGTATTCCTTAAAGGAATTATTGACATATTCTCCACCATTATTAGTTCTAATCATTTTGATTTTTCTGCCAAATTGGTTAGCGACAAAGAGCATAAAACATTTAAAGCATGATAATGTATCCGATTTACATTTTAAAAGGTATACCCAAGTATATCTAGATTTATAGTCAATAAATGTAACAAAGTATCTATAGTTATCATGTGATGTCATAGGAGTAGTCCATAAATCAAAATGAATTAATTCAAAAATATCATGACATTCATGTTCCGATAGTACAAAAGGAAGTCTAGTTTGTTTTCTTAAAATACATGCTTCACACTTAGAAATGTGACAATCATTTAAATTAGGAACTAGACAATTCAAAATATGATTAGAAGGATGTCGAAGCCATGCATGCCATAGCTCATGTGAATTGATTTGTTTAGTAACCCTAGAAGCTTGTTTCGCGTCATTTAGCATGTAAAGACCATTTTCAGCACAACCTTCACCAATCTTCTTCCCGATTATAATATCTTGAAAAATCACTTTCTTATGACCATAGATAGCAATACAATTTAAGTCCTTAATAAGTTTACTAACTGATAATAGATTGGAATCAAAATTAGGTATATAGAACCCTTTAGTATGTTTTGACAATAAATCCAAATCTGTTGAATACTTAATAGGTACATGCTTTCCATTAGCAACTTTGACACTTTGTATTTTCTTTAAAGGATATAATTTAGATGCTTTATTTATGTTTCTAAACATATGATCACTAGCACCTGAGTCTATAATTCATGGTTCATAATCATTATAAGAGTTAAACTGAGAGTCAAGAAGAGTACCATCCTCTCATTTGCCTTTGTGAGCATGGTGTTGGGTTCCAAGTGCTTCCAAATTGATTTGGAGTTGGTTCCTTATCACCTTGGCAATATCGTCAAGACTAAAGTAGTGAACACTTGAAATCTCAGTAATGGGAGCTGAATGTGCACTTGAAACACCATGGATACTCTTATTTGAAACTTTGTCCTTCTTGAATCGTTAAGGCATGAGTTCTAGGTGAAGAACCCAATACCGATCTTTAGAGTGACCATTCTTGCGACAATGGTCACACTTAGCCTGATCTTTAGAGTGACCGTTCCCCTTTGATTTAGCCACTAAGGCTTTAGTTTTAGATTTCTCTTAAGCCAAAAGAGCATTTGTCTCCACCTTGTGGTCATGGCCATTTGTGTCCAAGACATGATGGGCTGTTTTTTCCTTGTTGATCATGTAACAAATCTCATCGAAGGGAGGTATTTCATTGCTTCTCAATATTTGGCTCTGAATATCATTAAACTTGGAGTTCAAGCTAGCAAGGTAAGTAAACACCTTATCCTCATTAGCCCGTGCAAGAATGATGGCAATGTCATTAGTTTCTAGCCTATAGGAGTGAAGCTTATCCCAAGCCTTTACAAAGTTTCCCAAGTATTCAACTAAGCTCATCTCACCTTGGTTAAGCTTATTGAGGAAGGATTTAAGCTTATACACCCTCATGAGATTCTTTTGTTAATCATAGATCCTCTTGATAAAATCCCACAACTCCTTAAAAGTCTCAGCATTGGAAAAAATTTCAATCAAGTTTGGTTCTATAGAGTTAAGAATCCAAGTTAGAACCATGTTGTCTACTTGGAATCATTCTTCAAATCCATCATCATCCTAAAGTCTCTTAACCCTTCCTACGACAAACCAATATCTACCTTTACCACATAAAGTATTTGTTGCAGCCTTGACCCATATGGGGTAATTGTGGTTGTTTAGTAGAATAGTGGTGAGTTTAAGGGAGGTGTTAGAATCTACTTCTATTATTTTGGAAGTGGTTCGGGTGGAGAAGTTGATGGTGGTTTGAGAAGGTGCTTCACTTGGTTTCTGGGTGCCTAAAGAGGGTTCCTCACTTGCCAATTAGATTTGGCCAAAGGATGGAAGATACTTTTCAAGCACAACCATGAAGAATTAAAGAAGAAGAAGAAGGATAGGAACTTACAACTCTAATACCATGTTAACTTTGATGATCAAAGTATAAGAAGTGAGCTTAAGAATTTCAGCCAAAGAGAGAAATATGAAAAAGATGAGAGAATTATTTTTCTTAATTGAAAGAATAATGTTACAATGATTTAAATAGGCAAACAACCAACAGTTATAATTATTTTCCCAAGGTAGGAAAGCTGTAATATACAAAATAGGCTAAACAAATTACTTATAAGTCATAAAGTAATGTTTCCTTTTTCTACTAATTGCAAAACAACTTTCAATGTTCACCATCTTCAAATTTGAATGTTTGAATTCTTCTCTTTGGTTACTGAAGATGCTGATTGAGATGATGATTGGGATACACAGATTCCAATGCAGCACGGTCACGATGCTAGCATGAATATTGAGATTGGTCAATTGGCTCAATCAATTTTATTTAACAAAAAGTAGATTTTAAATAGTTTTTAATGCTTTTTATTCATGAAATATCACTCCTAATTATAATTATATCATCTACATAGATTATCACAAACGTAATACCATTATTAGTATTTGATGAATAAAGAATGATTAGCATTACTAATATTGAAATATTGAGAAGTTAATGCACCTTACAACTTAGAGTACCAAGCCCTAGGTGATTGTTTTAAGCCATAAATAGCTTTTCTAAGTTTAAACACGTGTTCTTGGTACTTTGATGTTGTATCCTTGTGAAATATCTTGGAGAAAAGAATTTCGAACATCCATTTGATACATTTCCTATTCATAATTAGTGGTTAAGGATAAGACAACTCTAATGGTGTTCATCTTGACCACTGGAGCAAATGTCTCAGTGTAATCTAAACCATAAGTTTGAATGAATCTTTTAGCAACCAATCTAACTTTATATTTTTTAACAGAACCATCATTCTTTAACTTAGTTTTGTACACCCACTTACATCCAATTGTCTTTTTACCTTGAGGAAGAGGAACAATTTTCCATATTTTATTTCTAGCTAAAGCATCCAACTTCTCATCCATGGCATTTTTCCAAATAGGAATGTCCGTGACCTTATTATAATGAGATGGGTCTCTTAAATTATCCAATTTTGGTTAAAAAAAATTCTAGAACTCTCTTTGACATTATCTAAAGTATAATAATTTTCTATGGGATGTACTATGACCTTGTTCTCATAGAAGAATACTCTATTTTTCTTCTATTCAAATGGAGACTTTCTAATTCATTAAGATCTCTTAAGTGCAAAATTTTGATTATGTGATGGGGAAGTAAACTCTCTCTCATTTTGATCAACCTGTGAAGAACTAAATGGAATTTAATCTTCAGAATCTAATTGAGCATTAGGTTGCTCATTATTAAGTGTTCCCTCGTTTTGACTTTCACTAACTATGTTTTGTTCTTCATTTGATTCTAATAATTCATCAATATCATCATTTTGTGGTGATAAATTTTGAGAGTTAGAATTCTCATTTTCACTCTCATTCAAACCAACTCCACGATTATTGATTTGATCATTATTTGTTAATGAATTCAACCGGTTACCCACAATAGATAAAGGAAGAGAATCCTCGGTTTCTCCCTCATTTCTCACTTTGTCAAAGTATATATCATTTTCTGAAAATATAACATTTCTTGAGAGAAATTTCTCATTTGTATAAGGATATAAACATTTATAACTCTTTTTATCGATGCAATACCCAAAAAATATACACTTTACACTCCTATGACTCAATTGATCTTTAGCAACATGTAACACCCCTTTCCTTTCATTTCTATTCATGTGGCATATAGTACATTGAAATTATCGAAAAGACAAAAATCAACGCTTTCTCATAGTGAAGCGAAGTTTTTTATTTATTCAAAAGAGTTTATAAAAAGTAACCACATAAATAGTAACAGCTAAAATAGTATTATTTTTTTTTTCTAAAGAATTGTTATGCATTTTAATGAAATTAATACTTCAGAGTACACAGAAATAAAATTACATAATAATGGCCTAAACCTTAGATATACTATGCCCTGTCCGAAAATCTTTGCCTCAACTGCACTTTCCGAAACCGCTACCGCTATGCCGTATTCACCTGAAATAATAATCCCACAAAGGGGTGAGCACACCATATGGCTCAGTAAGATAATACAATACTTAAATAAAGGAAGGAGCATGTTACCGGAATCCCTACTTATTTTGGCCATTTCACACAATTCCACACACACAAGTAAATGCATGTCCACATATCAATGTACATGTTCCAACAAGCATATGCTCAATAATGTACACAAGATATCATATCATCTCCTCTTGAATTCTAAGTACTATATCATCTATGAATTCTGTATAAATGTCTCAATCAGAGTAACACTTCTCATGATATACCATATACAGATAATGCAATTTCAATCAATATATTATCTAAATGAATCACGCTATCACCTGTGTCCGTTTAAATTCTAATTCTATTCTTATTAACGAACACCTACATGATCATATAAAATCATTACATACTTATTAGTATAAATAACAACTAATGCCGTGGTCCCCATACAAATGAACTGCTTAGAAGCCGGTATAATCACACAGTATCAATCACACACTCGGCCCGAGATAGCCAAAATATCCTAGGCACACAATCAATACCCACACAGGATACAGATATTTCAAACTCCTAAATATAGATACAACCAAGGGTATTAGTAAAACGATAACACTGTTTCTGTATGCCATTTCCACTCTCGGAAGGTTGGTGATAGAAATTTTATTGTGTTTACAAATGATCAATTATACTAAGGAACATTATGGATTATGGTTGTTACTCTAAGCCACTGGCCATTTGGTGGACAGCTGTGGATTCCACCTACCCCTTAGGGTACCACAGTCTTAACGTCACACCTCCATTAGAAACTGGCTTACAAGCCCAGCTGAGGGAGATGGAACATACATATCCGATCCACGTATCACAATTATCTCAATACTGGTTCATTACCAGTTTATGTTATCATATATTCATATTATCTCTTTATTTTCACTAAAGTAAGACAACCTGACAGTTATACTATAATCACAAATACACGTCCTCCATTCGTTATCCCATACTAGGAATTCTTTCGCTTACATTAAACCTTGACTACACTATTATAGGGTCACATATTAATTTAATCCTAGTCGTTCGCTAAAATGTACAGATAATAACAATGTCAACTCATAAACACACTTATAAACGTGTAAACTAATAAATCAAATGACCCGCAATACATCCAATACGCCTTTTCAACAATATCCTCAAACTTTCACATGATCTTTAATCTATTATGGATTCGCCCATATTCTTTTCGTTTCACAAGCATACCGGTGAGCTAGACAAGATTCTATATACTAGAAGTGAGGTAGCCTATTTATTGCCTTACTCATTATCTTATTTAAATACTAATTCCCCTTGTTCAAGCTGATGCTAGCTCTCTGTTTTTACAAGCTTAAGTTTCCTCTCAAAGAATTGACACTTGCCAAGGTGTAATCAGACTTCAACCATTTCCGCCATTTACAGTCATAACAAAAACCTGATTGTGACTGCAATTAAAGGTAATCCTAGACCCTCCGCTACATATGAAAACCAAAATACCAAGGGAGGTCATGAATAGCTGTATGAATAGTATTTCTTATAGAAATTCGGCAAGAGTTTGCTTATATATATAAGCTGCCCTACCTGCATAAGAAAACCAGGACAATCCCCATACCCAATAAAACACAACGTGTTACTGCCTCATTGCAGTTCACACTAACACAAGCAACTCTTAGCAGATAAAAGTATTCTATCATGCAGTTTGAATCTAATAGATACACGAATTCATTTCCTTATAGATTTGTCATAATTAAGTAAATTATGGATCGTAGACATGATATCCACCGTACACTTCAATATATGTATACTATGGTCATTCACCCCCACCGGGTTCTTCAGACCAACAGGATAATTAGTTCTACCATGGGTTGCACATACCCAAGGACGCTATGGAAAATAGCCGCTGCCAACCATGGGTTCAACATACCCCGCAGGCACCATGATTTTTATTATCACTTCTCAATTGCTGTGGGTTCAACATACCTCGAACGGCACCACAGTCTTACTATCAATACGGAGCTGCTGTGGGTTCAACATACCTCAAAGGGCACCACAGTCTTATTATNTCAATACGGAGCTGCTGTGGGTTCAACATACCTCAAAGGGCACCACAGTCTTATTATAAAGATACTGCTCCGTCCTAAGCAGCTTTTCTAGGGTAACGGAAAACTACCGTTCCATAATTATCCCAATTATACCAGTTATCCACACAGATTTATTCATAGGCGGCTCAGTCATAACAACATGACCATTTTGCCTACATTAATCAAGCAACATTTTAGTAATTTCATGATAGGTAATATAATTACCTATGCAACACATTTATTAGTCCTTATATTCTAAAAGGACTTCATACGTATGGATTTGTCGTAAGGCTAGTAGTACTTTGTTATAAGAACATATTCCACACTGGCATATAAGTAAACCATAAGACAATCAAGATAAAACACAGAAATATAATACAATTCAAACACATGGATACACTATACCGCTATTAATACAAATTCGCAGAAACATATTTTAATCGGTTATCATATATTGCGTAATTACACGAAATCCTAACACGTCATCACAAGTAAAAATATACTCATTACCTTACTACGGCACAGTAATTATAATATACTAACGTATGCACACATGTTAATTCGAATAGCATTGCAAAACATCGAATGTAGCATCTACTCAATCATTCCATCATAAGGGCATAATTACGTGTGTATATACAAGCATTCCTACCATATAAATATATGTAAATACAAACATGGGACATACAATGCTGTATAGGTATTTTAGAATACCTAATCTAGCACTGCAGGTCGACGGTAATGGTATTACGCTTATAACTATATATATATATATATATATCTAACACACGGATATTAACACTTCTAATTGCACAATCATGCCCATTCCCCGTCAATGGGACTTTTCTACAATTTAACTCATTATTATAATGTATATTCATGCAATTATAAACATTATAAATATTAAAACTAATTTTTTCCACAATTTAAATATTATATTATCTTACCTTCAGGCACCCAATGCCTATACGAATGATGAAAAACTGTCCCGGAGAGGGTATACGCGTTCGAAATACTCTTCCGTACGCTACGGATTTTTTCTCAAAAAACGTGTAAGTTACTGTTTACGGGATACTATTCACAGATACTATTCAACCCACGAACTTTCGGTTTCCGTTTCACGAACGGAACACACCGTCGCGATCCTTGCGATATCGGGATGCTGTTCATGGTGTCCATATGCCACAAAACACAAATTAAAGCCTTCAAAATCACCAATCATCCTAAAATTTCAGATGTTAAGGAACCTACTTTGGACCCTAAAATCATCATCGAAACTCATTCCAAATTGAGATCTAAACATACCGCGTTGGAGTACGAGTGTCGGAGAGCACACTAGTCGGTTCAGATTCCACCGGAGCTACACCGGTCGCCGGAAATCTTGTTGGAAACACCCCTTCCCGATCAGCCTTCCCACGCCGGAATCCGGTGACCAAATGCCGGAACGGGGCACACCACCACGAAGAGGGCGGCGAGACGGTGCCAGATGCGCCGGTCAACTCGCCGTCATCCGCCGTGAATCGCCGGTCAAAGTTTACGTCGGCAGAGCTTCGGGCGGCGCGTGAGGGCGTGTGGCAGCGGCGATCGGGGCGGGGTTGGCAGCGTTGCACTCGCGGCGGTCTGACAGTCCTCCACTCGCCGGTGGTGAGGTGATCCGAGGTTCGGTGACGAAAGTCACTGTTCATAGGAGAGAGAACCATGGGGAGGAGAGAGAGAAGAGAGAGAAAATGGAGGAAAAAAGTGAATTTTATTTTTTCGAGTTTTTCGACCCCTTCCCGCTTATATAGTCGGGCACGCACGACGAAAATTACAGTTTTTCGCTTCCGTCGTCAAATTTCTGATACCGGTAATAAAATACTATATTTTCTGCTCATACAGTACGCTGTCCCGAATACCGGTCAACTCTCTCTCTTATAAAAATTCTCAAAAATACTGTATTATACTCCATGACAAGGTTTTAAGAGTATAAAAATTTCAAGATGTTACACAACATTAGGGATATGAATATTATAAGTACAACCAAATATCTTGAGGTAAGATAAGTTTAGTTGTCTATTATACAAAAACTCAAAATGATATTTTTCATTTAATAAATTAGAAGGCATTCGCTTAATCAAATGTATGACAGTGAGAATGGCTTCATTCCAATACCTTTTGGGGACATTACAATGAAACATCAATGATTTTCCTACATTTAAGATGTGTTAATTTTTTCATTCGGCTACATCGTTTTGTTCGGGTGTGTAAGGATAAGTTGTTTGGTGAATTATCCTTAACGTTTTCAAGTAATCCTCAAATGCATTACTAGGGTATTCACCCCTATTATCGGTCCCAAGAATCTTAATCCTTTTACCAAGTTGATTTTCAATTAAGGATACAAATTCCTTAAAACATAATAAGGTCTTTGATTTATTTTTAATCAAATATATCCAAGTGTATCTAGACTTGTGGTCAATGAATGTCACAAAATATTTAAAGCTATTATGAGATTTTAAAGGAGAAGTCCATAAATCAGTGTATAAGATCAAAAGTTTTATTATAACAAGTTTTCGAATGTACAAAAGGAAGTTTAGTTTGTTTTCCTAAATTACAAGCCCTACATTATTTAAAATTACTCAACTTCATATTCGAAATCATTTTGCACAAAATGTTGCTAGGAGGATATTCTAATCTTGCATGCTAAACTTTTTGAAGTCTACGATCTTCTTTAACTCTAAGAGCTGGATTAGTACTATCCAAAAAATATAGGCTGTTGTGTAGTCTTCCCTTACTAATCTTTTTTCCAGTTAGTATGTCTTGAAATATTATTTTATTGGGTTCAAAGATGACACAACAATTTAAGTCTTTTGTTGTCTTACTAACTGACAACAAATTTAAAGAGAAATTTGACATATAAAAGCCTTTTGTTTCCTTAGATAAAACTTTAACGTCTCCTAGTTCCTTAATAGGTATTACACTACCATTGGTTATTGTCGCATTTCTAAAGTTTTATAAGGTTTCTATTCTAGATGCCTTGTTTTTATTTCTAAACATATGATTAGTAGCACTTAGATCAATAATCTAGGGGTCAAAATTAAAATGTGAGTTGGAAACCATACCTGGAGAGGAGTTTGGGAGATAGTTCTGAAGTAGTTTTGCTAAATCCTCAAGGAGTTTTGAGTTGTCTTTTTCAATTGCATTTTGAGCACTTTGTGGTGGTGCCTTATCCTTATAATTGTTTGGCCTAAGATGTGGATTGAGGATTTAAAATTTTTCTTTAGTATGACCTAGCATCTTCCAATGGCCACACTTCCAACATTTGTCCTTGGGGTTGTGCATCTGTCCATATTTATCGCACATAGCTTTAACTTTCTGTTCACTCTTTATTCACCTTATTTACAACATCATCATAATGGGGTAAAGATTCAATTCTAAGGATGTGGTTTCTAAAATCATTGTAGTCGGAATCCAAACCAGTCAAATATGAGATTACAAGATCCTCATTGCCTCTTTCTTTTACTTCTTCAATACTAGTGATATTCGACTTTAAGGATTGAAGTTCATCCCATGGCTCCTTCATTTTAGTGTTGTACTCTATTGGATCACCTCCACCAAGATTGATATTGTTGATGAAATGCTTTAACTCATATATTCTCATCAAGTTTTCTTGATGACCAAATTGCCTCTTCATAGACTCCTAAAGTGGTTTAGAAGATTCAGTCTTTGAGAATGCACCTACCAAGGACGGTTTCATAGAATTCAAATTTCATGTATACACCAAGTTGTCATTACAACACCAATCTTCGTATTTCTCACTTGATGTGTCGATGGGCTTTGTGATTCTTCCATTGACAAAATTATATGCTCGTTTTCTAGTTAATAGTCTTTCAGCGGGATTGAGCCAAATTGAATAATTTTTTCCATTCAACAAAAATGTGGTAAGTTTCAAGGTGGTGTTACCTTCATTATCAACTCCTTTGAAGGAACTCTTGTTCTTAGTATTGTATGACAAGCCATTCTTTTCCATTTCTTAATTCGGTTTTGAAGGGGAAAGTCTTGATGCACCAAGAACCAACAAATAACAAAAGATGAAAGGTAGATTTAGGATGAAACTTGCTTTGATACCATGTGGAAAAAATATATTAATGAAGAAATAAAGAAGATTCAAATATAAAAGAAAGTATTGATAAAAGAATAAGGAAATTTTTTTTTCTATCCTTTTCATTTACAGTGATGTGTTTATATATATAAGTTTGTGACAGCTAGTTTTTCAATTTTTTGACTGTTACTGTTCACAATGGCTACTGTACACAATGGTCACTATTTAAACGACTAGTTTATGTCTTCTTGTGTCCACTTTCTCTATATGCTTGTAATGTGCCTTCTAGATTGTGTGAAATGATGATGAGTTAACCAAAATCTATACTAGTTCCTCTAACTATCATTTTCAATAGTTGTTTAGTCTCTTGAACTTCTTGTTTCTCAATCACAAGTATAAATTTGCTCACTCATTCTAAAACTTTTCTTAATTTTAGCCCCTCTTAAGAATAGATTGTTTTATTTAGTTTCTAGCCTTTAAAAAGGTGGATTTGCTTAGAAAGACTTTAAAAGAGTTAAAGTAATTAATTTATCCTTAAACTTAAAAGAATAAGTATTCTTTCTACCATCATGTCTAACCTTCTTATCAAATTGCCAAGGATGGCACAATAACACATGACAAGCATCTATTGAAATAATATCACACAATACCTCATCTTTATAATACTTCCTAATTGAGAGAGGAAAGAGTACTTGTCTTATGACTTGGAGATTGTTTCCATTGCTTAGTTATTGTAGCTTGTAAGGTTGAGGATGTGGTGCAATAGATAACCCAAGCTTCTCCATAAGTGTTGTAGAGGCCATATTGGCATAACTTCCACTATCGATTATCATTGTACACACCTTATTATTGATGGTGTAATGAGTTTGAAAAGTATTCAACTTTTGATCCTTTTAGAGACTTATTTGTGTATGTAAGGCATATCGCAAAACGAGCATAGAACCGCAATCAACTTCCTCTACTATTTCTTCTTCTTGTTCGGCCGCCATTTCATCACTTTCTGCCTCATCTTCTTCGTTAATTGGCTTTTCAATTATTTGGATGTCCCTAAGTGTCATTACTCTTTTGTTAGGATAATTGGCTTGGAAATGGCCATACCCCTGATAGTTGAAATATTTCTTACCATTAAACTTATTTTTGCCATGTTTAAGAGGAATGGGAGAGTCTTTTCGAGGGTCTTGGATTTTGCCCTTACCTTTATCCTTTGGAGTGGATTCAAGCTTGGAATAAGAGGAGGAACCTTTAGTGAAGGTAGTTCTTTTAGTGAAAGACTTGAAACCTATCATGCTTGCACTTTCTGTATGCTTTTCAACCTTAATTGCAAGTTCGCACATGTCTTCAAAGGTGTAATAAGACTGTAATTCTACAACATGAGTTATGTCTTGCTTTAATTCCCCTAAAAAATGAGCTAAAGTTTGCTCCTTAACTTCTGGTAAATCACTTTTCATCATCAACTTCTCAAATTCTCGAATATACTCATTTACACTACCATCTCCTTGCTTAAGTGTATGAAGTTTTAAATACAATTCTTACTTATGTGATTCAGGCAAGAACCTTCTTTTAAGAAGTTTTTTCAATTTCTACCAAGAATGAACTCGATCTTTTCCCTCTCAACTTCTTTACTTTTTGACATTTTCCCACCACAGCGAAGTATAATTCTTCAAATGAAGGGTAACCAATTTACATTTTTTTTTTTAATCAAAATACCCTTTGTATTTAAAAACTCACTCAATAGCATGTAATCAATCAACAAAATCATCTAGGTTCAAGCTCCCTTTAAATTCTGGAATGTCAATTTTTAAACCCTTATCATCATCGCAATCCCTCATCTTTCTTACAACCTTGGAATCACTATCATTAGAGGGATAAACTTTATCTTCTTCATAATCTTTGGATAATGGGGGTTGTCTTGGATGTCTTGGGCGAGTGGTTGGTTTGTGAGGTGAAAGAGTACGTGTTTGCGAATGACGATTTTGTTAGTTTTGGACTGTTTGCTCTTGGAGGAGTTAGACTATTTAGTTTAATGTAGCTTTAAGATCATTTATTTCCTCTTGAAGTTTTAATTGACCTACTTCCCATGGTGGAGTTGGGGAAGAGGAAGAGCTTCCATTAACCATTTGAGAATTAGAGGAAAATTAAATGTTTAGGTAAAGTGTTTAGGTAAAGTATTTGAGGTAGTGTTTATAGTGATGTGTTTAAATAATGAGATCTAAGAATTATATGAGGTTATGAGGTACTTAAGTTTAAGGAGTTTTTTTTTCAATAAAGATATTCAAAACAGTCAACAAAAAGTTTCCAATAACAACCAAAATGCATTCCACAACAGACAACACACCTAAGTCCACAATTACTATAATTTCAAAGTTCATAGCAACTTCTAACAACTTTACACATACAATACAACTTCTCCTTCCAACCAACAAGTGAAGAAAAAGCAATAGATGAACTCACCTTAGTCAAACTAAGGCTTTTGATACCAATTTTGATGTGGATCTTTAACAAATTTCAGTATTGCCAACAGTTGAGTAAAGTGTGAATCAAATGAAGAGAAAAAAATCAAAATAATTAAGATTGATCCAAGGCATAAAGGCAAAGTCACCAACCAAGAAAACCACCACCTAAATTCCAGCAATAAGAAAATTTAGGGTAAAGGTTTGTTTAAACTTAAAGAACAAGCTCAATGTTCAATTTTTACTTTTCCAGCAGAAAAACTCCTTCTTACAAAGCATTGGAGACTTTTATAAAAGGTCTAATACAAGTTAAAATAATATTAATACAATTTTCGAGATCAAAAGTAATAACAATTACTTAATATATAAGACAATCTCAAAATGAAAAATGGACACAAACACTTTGTTGGTATAGAAATTGTCTTGGCCTAATACTACAATATTTGTAGTTAGCCTCTTATCCTCTATAAATGTATTCTTAGACCTTGCAAATGATTTGAACTTACTTGCTGAAACTTCTAAAGTAACATAAAAGAGATAAACTAATAAAATAAAATACTAACTAACTTAAATTTTTTTAACTTGCCAATTTTGTATTCTTCCGTCTAAATGGATATTTTCTTAATTTGTTTCATGTAAGTGATGTGGCAATCATGCAAGTGAAGTATTATTGGCCCAAGTGATTATGGTTAAACCAAGGGAATAACTTAGTTTTTTAAATGAGGCTTGGGCTGAATGGGTTAAAAGAAAATTGAGAATTTGATCAAATTGGATTTTGGTGTTCGAATATAGTTGGGTTTAGTGAGTTAAAGTGTTTATGGGTTTGGTACCTTGATTCATATCATCCTTTCTGCAACCTCAGCTATTTAATAAAAAAATACAGTAAAATGCTGTAAAATGACGTCTTTTTTGTGAAAATGCAATGTAATGCTTAAAAACATAGTCGTTTTCATTATAAATAGTTGAAAATGTCACTTCGTTGTCGATAATGCTCTCAAGCACTGCCATTCTTATCAAAAATTGTGTAAAACACTTGCAAACACCAACTTTTCTTCCTAAAAGCCTTTCGATGAAAGTGATGCGCAATGCCTTCAAACGTCGCATTTCAAGTAATCCTCAAACATATTACTAGTGTATTCTCCCCCATTATTGGTCCTAAGAATCTTAATCCTTTTACCAAGTTGATTTTCAATTAAGAATACAAATTCTTTAAAACATGATAAGGTTTCCAATTTATTTTTAATCAAATATATCCAAGTGTATATAGACTTGTGGTCAATGAATGTCACAAAATATTTAAAACCATTATGACATTCTAAAGGAGAAGTCCATAAATCAGAGTGTATAAGATAAAAAGTTTTATTATAACAAGTTTTAGAATATACAAAAGGAAGTTTAGTTTGTTTTCCTATATTACAAGCCCTACATTGTTTAAAATCACTAAACTTCATATTCGGAATCATTTTGCACAGAATGTTACTAGGAGGATGTCCTAATCTTGCATGCCAAAGTTTTTGAAGTCCACGGTCTTCTTCAACTCTAAGAGCTTGATTAGTGCTATTCAAAAAATATAGGCCGTCGTGTAGTCTTTCTTCACCAATCTTCTTTCCAGTTATTATGTCCTGATATATCACTTTATTGGGTTCAAAGATGACACAACAATTTAAGTCTTTTGATATTTTACTAACCGACAACAAATTTGATGAGAAATTTGGCATATAAAGGCCTTTTGTGTCCTTAAATAAAACTTTAATGTCTCCTAGTCCCTTAATAAGTATTTCATTACCATTGGCTATTGTCATATTTCTAATGTTTCCTAGGGTTTCTATTCTAAATGCCTTATTTTTATTTCTAAACTTATGATTAGTAGCACCTGAATCAATAATCCAAGGGTTAAAATTAAAATGTGAGTTGGAAACCATACCTTGAGAGGAGTTTGGGAGATGGTTCTGAAGTAGCTTTGCCAAATCCTCAAAGAGTTTTAAGTTGTCTTTTTCAATTGCATTTTGAGCACTTTGTGGTGGTGCCTTCTCCTTGTAATTGTTTGGCTTAAGATGTGGATTGAGAATCCAGCATTTTTCTTTAGTATGACCCAGTATCTTGCAATGGACACACTTCCAACATTTGTCCTTGAGGTTGTGCCTCCGTCTACATTTATCGTACTTAGCCATGATTTTCACTCATTGAATCATCATACCTTTTTCCTTACTATCTACCAAACTACCTCTTTCTATTTTTGCTGAAGTTTCCATTTAAAATTTTTCTTTGCATATACTCTTTATTCACCTTGTTTACAATATCATCATAATGGGGCAAAGGTTCAAATTTAAGGATGTGGTTTCTAAGATCATTATAGTTGGGAATCAAAACCCATCAAATATGAGATTACAAGATCCTCATTGGCTCTTTTTTCTACTTATTCAATACTGGTGGTATTTAGCCTTAAGGATTGAAGTTCATCTTATGTCTCTTTCATTTTAGTGTTGTATTCTATATGATCACCTCCACCAAGATTGATATTGTTGATGAAGTGCTTTAACTCATATATTCTCATCAAGTTTCTTTCATGACAAAATTGCCTCTTGATAGATTCCCAAAGTGCTTTAGAATATTCAGCCTTTGAGAATGTACTTACCATGGAATTTAGGTGGTGGTTTCCTTAGTTGGTGGCTTTGCCTTTATGCTTTGGATTAATTTTAGCTATTTTGATTTTTTTTCTTCATTTGAATCACACTTTGCTTGCCTATTGGCATGCTAGAATTTGTTAAAGATTCACATCATTAGGTATTAGTAGTAAAAAGATATATTACTTTTTGACTTGTAACTAATTTGTTTAGTCTATTTTATGTATTACAGCTTGTCCACCTTGAGAAAACAATTATAGTTGTTGATTGCTTGCCTATTTAAATCCTTGTAACATTATTTTTTCAATTAAGAAAAGTAATTCTTTCATCTTTTTTATATTTCTCTCTTTGACTGAAAATTCTCAAGCTCACTTGTTATACTTTGATCATTAAAGTTAACATGGTATTAGAGCTGTAAGCTCCTGTCTTTCTCCTTCTTCTTGTTCTTTGATTCTTCATAGTTGTTCTTGAAAAATATCTCCCATCCTTTGGCCAAATCTAAATGGCAAGTGAGGAACCCTCTTTAGGTACCCACAAACCAAGTGAAAAACCTTCTTAAACTACCATCAACACCTTCACTTGAACCGCTTCCAAAATAATGGAAGTATATGCTAACACCTCCTTTAAACTCACTACTATTCTACTAAATAACCATAACTATCCCATATGGGTCAAGGCTGCAACAAATGCTTTGTGTGATAAAGGTAGATATGAGTTTGTCACAGGAAAGGTTTAGCGACCTTTAGATGATGATGGATTTGAAGAATGATTCCAAGTTGACAAAATGGTTCTAACTTGGATCCTTCACTTTATAGAACCAAACTTGATTGGTATTTTCTCCAATGCTGAGACTTCTAAAGAGTTGTAGGATTCTATCAAGAGAATCTATGATCAACAAAAGAATCTCATGAGGGTGTATGAGCTTAAATCTTTTTCAATAAGTCTAACCAAGGTAAGATGAGCTCAATTGAACACTTGAAAAATTTTGTAGAGATGAGGGATGAGCTTCACTCTTATAAGCTAAAAACTAATGGCATTACCATCATTCATGCACGGGCTAACGAAGACAAGGTGTTTACTTATTTTGCTAGCTTGAACTCCATGTTTAATGATATTTAAAACCAAATACTTAGAAGTAATGAAATACCTCCATTTGATGAGGTTTGTTACATGATCAAAAAGGAAGAAATAACTTATCATGTCTTGGACGTAAATGGTCATGACCACAAGGTGGAGACAAATGCTCTTTTAGTTTAAGAAAAACTTAAAACTAAAGCCGTAGTGGCTAAGTCAAAGGGAAACAACAACAACCAAAATCAGGCTAAGTGTGACCATTGTCACAAGAATGGTCCATCTAAAGATTGATGCTGGCTCCTTCACCCAAAACTCATGCCTTCATGGTTCAAAAAGGGCAAAGTTTCAAATCAAAGTATTCATAACATTTCAAGTACACATTCAGCTCTTATTACTGAGATTTCAAGTGTTCACTCCTTTGGTCTTGATGATATTACCAAGGTGATAAATAACCCACACCATGCTCACAAAGGCGAATGGAATGGTGGTACTCTTCTTGACTCTCACTTTAACTCTTGTAATGATTATGAACCATGGATTATAGACTTAAATACTAGTGATCATATGTTTAGAAACATAAATAAAGATATAAATTATATCCTTTAAAGAAAATACAAAGTGTCAAAGTTGTTAATAGAAAACATGTACCCATTAAGTATTTGGTAGATTTGGATTTATTGTTAAAACATACGAAAGGGTTTTATATACCTAATTTTAATTCCAATCTATTATCAATTAGTAAACTTACTAAGTACTTAAATTGTATTGCTATCTTTGGTCTTAACAAAGTGATTTTTTAGAATATTATAACCAGGAAGAAGATTGGTGAAGGTTGTGCCCAAAATGGCCTTTACATGCTAAATGACACAAAACAACCTTTATAGGTCATTAAACAAATCGATTCACATGAGTTATGGCATGCACAACTTGGACATCCTTCTAATCACATTTTGAATTGTCTAGTTCCTATTTTAAATGTTTGTCACATTTCTAAATGTGAAGCATTTATGTTAGGAAAACAAACTAAACTTTCTTTTGTACTGTCGAAACATGAATGTGATGATGTTTTTGAATTAATCCACTCTGATTTATGGATTGCTCCTATAACATCACATGATAATTATAGATACTTTGTTACATTTATTGACCATAGATCTAGATATACTTGGGTGTACCTTTTAAAATGCAAATCGAACACATTATCATACTTTAAACGCTTTATGTTCTTTGTCATTAACCAATTTGGCAGAAAAATCAAAATAATTAGAACTGATAATAGTGGAGAATATGTTAATAATTCATTTAAGAAAGACTTAACAAGTGATGGGATTATATATCAAACTACATGCCAATACACTCTAGAACAAAATGAAGTGGTAGAGAGGAAGAATAGACATATTCTTAAAGTTAGAAGATCAATGATCTTTTACCATAATGTTCCTAAACATTTATGGAGCAATGCCATTCTCATGGGTATTCACTTGATAAATAGAACACCTACAAAGGTTCTAAAAGGCAAGACTCCAAATAAGGTAATGTTTAATCAAAAACCAAATCTTTCATTTCTTAAAATTTTTAGATGCATATGCTATGTCCATATTCCTTGTAGCAATAGAGACAAGCTTAGCTATAAAAATAAAAAATGCATATTCCTAGATTATGCCACAACCCAAAACGGTTATAGATGCTGTGACCCAAAGACAAATAGATTGTTTGTGTCTAAAAATGTCACCTTTTTAGAGCATGAACTGTACTTTAAAAAACATGAACTCAAATCCAATGGTAAAGGGGAAGATGTGGATAATTTCACCCCTAGTCTTGTTGTTGACACTATCCACATAAAGGAGCTTATTCTTGAACTTAGAAAAAATGCTCATAACAAGTTAGAAGTTTAAGAAGAATCATCTCAAAATGAGAATTATCCTTACTCTCTTAGACAAACAGATAATAAGAATGAACCTACTTTTGCCCAAGATGAGTCATCTCATGATGAGATTGATTTAGATCACCTTGGAGATGACCAAATTAGTAACCATGACACACTAGATCAATATATAGCTAGTGATGATCATGCTATATAGGAATTACCCAAACTTAAAAGATCCACATGGATGAAAAGACCAGCCTCTAAATGGATAAAAACTAAAGTGTTTTATCATGGTCACTATATAACCAATCACCCTGTTCAAAGTTACTATACTCATGATCACATTAAATATCAATATAAAACTTTTCTAAATACCATTGATGATATTTGAGAACCTTTTAGTTACCAAAAGGCTTAAATTAGCCCAATTTAGAGAAATGCAATGAATGAAGAGCTTAAAGCTCTAATTCAAAACCAAACTTGTGATATTGTTCAACTTCCTAAAGGGAAGAAGGCCATAGGTTGCAAATGGGTATATAAAACCAAGCTTAAGAGTGATAGGACTATTGAAAAATATAACGTTAGGTTAGTGGCCAAAGGCTTCACTCAAACCTATAGCATTGATTACTCTAAGACTTTTGCCCTCGTAGCTAAAACGAATTCCATTAGAGCCCTTATGTCATTAGTTATTAATTATGATTGGCCATTGTACCAAATAGATGTAAGAAATGCCTTCTTACAAGGTGAATTAAAAGAGGAAGTTTACATGAGAATACTTAAAGGGTATGAGAGTGACATTCCCAAATCACATGTAAGCTTAGAAAGGCCATTTATGGCCTTAAACAATCCCTTAAGGCCTAGTACTCCAAATTACGTAATGCCTTCAGTTGCCAAGCCTTCACTAAAAGTAAGGTTGATTCCTTTTTATTTACCAAACATTTTAAAGAAGGAATAACAACGATTCTCATTTATGTCGATGGCATTATCATTATTAGTGGTGACCAAACATGCATTAGTTACATTAAATCATATCTTAAATCTGTTTTTGACATTAAAGACTTAGGATACTTATGATATTTTCTAGGAATAGAAATTGCTCATTCTAAAAAGGGATAATTTTTATGCCAAAGAAAATATACACTTGATTTACTTGGTGAAACAGGTAAACTAGGTGCAAGGATAGCTTTAACACCAATCAAAAGTATCTACAAGTGAAAAGATAAAGAAGAAGACAAATAGAAGCAACCTAAGCCAATTCAGAATGTCAAGCAATATCAACGAATTGTTGGTAAGTTAATTTATTTAACCATTACTAGACCTATGATACCATAAAGGGACACCAAGACAAGGTTTACACATGCAAAAGAATGGTCACCATAAGATCTTAGCATATTAGGTTGGAAAAGTTGAAGACAAAAAATCAACAACTAGATATTGCACATTTGTTAGAGGAAACATGATAACCTAGAAAAGCAAGAAACAAAGTGTAGTAGCAAGGTGAAATGTAGAAGCAAAGTACCGAGCTATGGCAAGTACAACATATGAGCTGATTTGGTTAAAGGCTTTCATTCGAGATTTAGGGTTCAAGCTTGAAACGCCAATGAAACTATTTTGTGACAACAAAGCGACAATCTACATAGCTTCCAATCTAGTATTCTATGAAAAGACAAAGAACATTGAGATGGATTGTTACTTTATTAGGGAGAAAATTCAGAATAAGACCATTTGCACCTCTTATGTTCAAAGTGAAGATCATGAGACTTGTTCACAAAGGCTCTCACAAAAAAACATATCGAAATTACAATAAGCAACTTGAACTTGAGTAATACCTTTAAGCCCAACTTAAGGGTGTTGAAAATGATAGTTACAGCAACTAATATAGATTTTGGTTGACTCATCATCATTTCACATAATCTAAAAGGTATATTACAAGCATATAGAGAAAGTGAACACGAAAAAATAAACTAGCTATTTGAATAGTGATTGTTGTGTACAGTAGCCATTGTAAACAGTAACTATTAAAAAGTTAAAAAATTAGCTATTACAAACTTATGTATATAAACACATCATTATAAATGAAAAAGATAGAAAAAAAAAAAGCTTCCTTATTCTTTCATCAATACTTTCTTTCACATTTGAATCTTCTTCATTTCTTCATTAATATATTTTTTCCACATTGTATCAGAGCAAGTTTCATCTTAAATCTACCTTTCATCTTTTGTTATTTGTTGGTTTTTGATGCATCAAGATATTCCCCTTCAAAGTTGAATTAAGAAATGGAAAATGAGGGCTCGTCATACAATACTAAGAACAAGAGTTCCATCAAGGGAGTTGATAATGAAGGTGACACCACCTTGAAACTTACCACATTTCCCTTGAATGGAAAAAATTATTTAATTTTGCTCAATCCAGCTGAAAGAGCATTATGTGGAAAACGAGCATTAAGCTTTGTCAATGGAAGAATTACAAAACCCACCGACACATCAAGTGAAAAATACGAAGATTGGTGTTATAATGACAACTTGGTGTATACATGGATTTTGAATTCTATGAAACCGTCCTTGATAGGTGCATTCTTAAAAGTTGAATCTTCTAAAGCACCTTGGGAATCTATCAAGAGGCAATTTGGTCATCAAAGAAACTTGATGAGAATATATGAGTTAAAACACTTCATTAACAATATCAATCTTGGTGAAGGTGATCCAATAGAGTATAACAATAAAATGAAGGAGGCATGGGATGAACTTCAATCCTTAAGGCTGAATACCACTAATATTGAAGAAGTAGAAAAAAGAGCCAATGAAGATCTTGTAATCTCATATTTGATGGGTTTGGATTCCGACTATAATGATCATAAAAACCACATCCTTAGAATTAAGCCTTTACCCCATTATGATGATGTTGTAAACAAAGTGAATAAAGAGTACATGTAAAGAAAAATTTTAAATGGGAACTCCAGCAAGGTAGAAAGAGGTAGTTTGGTAGATAGCAAGGAAGAAGGTATGATGCCTCTAAGAGTGAAAGTTAAAGCTAAGTGCGATAAATGTGGATGGATGCACAACCCCAAGGACAAATGTTGGAAGTATGACCATTGCAAGATGCTAGGTCATATTAAAAAAAAATGTTGGATCCTCAATCCACATCTTAGGCCAAACAATTATAAGGAGAAGGCACCACCACAAAGTGCTCAAAATACAATTGAAAAAGACAACTCAAAACTCCTTGAGGATTTGACAAAGCTACTTCATAACCATCTTTCAAACTCCTCTCAAGGTATGGTTTTCAACTCACATTTTAATTTTGACCCCTAGATTATTGATTCAGGCGTTACTAATCATATGTTTAGAAATAAAAATAAGGCATTTAGAATAGAAACCCTAAGAAGCTTTAGAAATGTGACAATAGTCAATGGTAGTGAAATAACTATTAAGGGACTAAGAGATATTCTAGTTTTATCTAAGAAAACAAAAGGCCTTTATATGCCAAATTTCTCATCAAATTTGTTGTCGGTTAGTAAGAAAACAAAAGACTTAAATTGTTGTGTCATCTTTGAACCCAATAAAGTGATATTTCAGGACATACTAACTGGGAAGAAGATTAGCGAGGGAAAACTACACGACGGCCTATATTTTTTGGATAGCACTAATCAAGCTCTTAGAGTTGAAAAATACCGTGGACTTCAAAAACTTTGGCATGTAAGATTAGGACATCCTCCTAGCAACATTCTGTGCAAAATGATTCCAAATATGAAGTTTAGTGATTATGAACAATGTAGGGCCTGTAATTTAGGAAAACAAACTAAACTTCTTTTTGTACATTTGGAAACTTATTATAATGAAACTTTTGATCTTATACACTCTGATATATGGATTTCTCCTTTAGAATCTCATAATGGTTTTAAATATTTTATGACATTCATTAACCACAAGTCTAGATACACTTGGATATATTTGATTAAAAAATAAATTGGAGACCTAATCATGTTTTAAAAAATTTGTATCCTTAATTGAAAATCAACTTAGCAAAAGGATTAAGATTCTTAGAACTAATAATTGGGGAGAATACACTAGTAATGAGTTTGAGGATTATTTGAAAACCTTGGGGATAATTCACCAAACAACTTATGCCTACACACCCGAACAAAATAGAGTAGCCGAACGAAAAAATTAGCACATCTTAAATGTAGGAAGATCATTGATGTTTCAATATAATGTCCCTAAAAGATATTGGAATGAAGCCATTCTCACTGCTATACATTTGTTAACCGAATGGCTTTTAAATTATTAAATAGAAAATCTGCTTTTGAGTTTTTGTATAATAGACAACCAAACTTATCTTACCTCAAGGTATTTGGTTGTACTTGTTATGTTTATATCCCTAATCATGGTAGAGATAAATTGAGTCATAGGAGTGCAAAGTGTATATTTTTGGGGTATTGCATTGACAAAAAGGGTTATAAATATTTAGATCCTTGTACAAATGAGAAATTTCTCTCAAGAAATATTACATTTTTAAAAAATGATCCATACTTTGACAAAGTGAGAAATGAGGGGGAAATCGAGGATCTTTTTACTTTATCTATTGTCAGTAACTGCTTGAGTTCAATAAGAAATAATGATCAAATCAATAATCGTGGAGTTAGTTTGAATGAGAGTGAAAATGAGAATTCTAACTCTCAAGATTTACCACCACAAAAAGTTGATATTGATGAATCATTCGAATCAAATGAAGAACAAAACATAGTTAATGAAAGTCAAAGTGAGGAAACACCTAGTGATGAGCAACCTAATGTTCAATTAGATTCTCAAGATGAAACCCCATTTAGTTCTTCACGGGTTGATCAAAATGAGAGAGAGTCCACTTCTCCATCACATGATCAAAATTTTCACTTAGGAGATCTTAAAGAATTAGGAAGTCCTCACCCCAAATGATAGAAAAATAGGGTATTTTTCTATGGGAATAAGGTTACAGTACATCCTATAAAAAATTATCATACTTTAGATAATGTTAAAAAGAGTTATAGAGTTTTTTTTAACCAAATTGGATAGTTTAAGAGAGCCATCTCATTACAATGAGGCCAATGACATTTTTATTTGGAGAAATGCCATGAATGAGGAGTTGGATGCTTTAACTAGAAATAAAACATAGAAAATTATTCCTCTTTCTCAAGGTAAAAAGATAGTTGGGTGTAAGTAGGTATACAAAACCAAGTTGAAGAGTGATGGTTCTGTTGAAAAACATAAAGCTAGATTGGTTACTAAAAGATTCACTAAAACTTATAGTTTAGATTACACTGAGATATTTGCACCAATGGCCAAGATGAACACCAATAGAGTTGTTTTGTCTTTAGCCACTAATTATGAATGAGAAATGTATCAAATGGATGTTCGAAATGCTTTTCTCCAAGGGGAATTAGAGGAAGAGGTTTACATGGATATTCCACAAGGATACAACATCAAAGTACTAAAAACACATGTGTGTAAACTTAGAAAAGCCATTTATGGCTTAAAACAATCACCTATGGCTTAGTACTCTAAGTTACAAGGTGCATTAACTTCTCAATATTTCAAGATTAGTAGTGCTAATCATTCTTTATTCATCAAACACTTTAATAATGGTATTACAGTTGTGATAATTTATGTAGATGATATCATTATAACCGGGAGTGATACTTTAGGAATAAAAAGTACTAAAAACTATTTAAAGTCTACTTTTGATATTAAAGACCTTGGATACTTATGGTATTTTTTAGGTATAGAAATTACTCATTCTAATAAAGAGCTTTTTCTATCTCAAAGGAAATACACACTTGATCTTTTGGAAGAAACAGGTAAGCTTGGAAGATAGAGAGCTTCAACACCAATTGAAGGACAAGCTAATAAGAAAGAGGGCAAACTAATTCAAGATATCAAACAATATCAAAAAATTGTGGGTAAGTTAATTTATTTAACCATTACTAAACCTGACATTTCTTTTGCTGTCAATCAAGTAAGTCAATTTATGACATGTCCAATTACATGGAAATGGTAAATCGAATACTTAAATATCTCAAAGGAACACCAGGACAAGGAATACTCATGAAAAATATGGACATCACCAAATTCTAACCTACATGGATGCTGATTGGGCAGGAAGTACTGAATATCACAAGTCTACAACTGAATATTGCACTTTTATTAGTGGAAATTTGGTGACTTGGAAGAGTAAAAAAACAAACCGTGGTGGCCAAATCAAGTGCTGAAGTTGAATATAAAGCAATGGCTTCAACCACTAATGAATTGATATGGTTAAAAGCATTGGTAGAAGATTTGGGTTTTAAGGTAGAGGCACCCATAAAGCTACATTGTGACAATAAGTCGGTAATACATATTGCAAACAATCCGGTATTTCATTTAAGCACATAGAGGTATATTGTCACTTCATAAGAGAAAAGTATTTGAACGAGACAATCTCAATACCTTATGTCAAGAGTGAAGATCAATTGGCAGATGTGTTCACCAAACCTCCAAGTATTCAACAACTCCACAAGTTTATTAGCTATTGAGTTTGATCAATTTGTTCAAGCCCAACTTGAGGGAGAGTGTTAAAAATGATAGTTATAGTAACTAATATAGATTTTGGTTGACTCATCATCATTTTACATAATCTAGAAGGCCCATTACAAGCATAGAGAGAAAGTGGACACAAGAAGACATAAACTAGCCGTTTGAATAGTGACCATTATGTACAGTAGCAGTTATGAACAGTAACGATAAAAAATTTGAAAAACTAACTGTTACAAACTTATATATATAAACACATCATTGTAAATGAAAAAGATAGAAAAAATCTTCCTTATTCTTTTATCAACATTTTCTTTCACATTTGAATCTTCTTCATTTCTTCATTAATATATTTTTTCTACATGTTATAGGTAATGAAATGATAATTTCAACAATTTACAATAAAAGCGATAATATTTTTTAGCATTATATTGCATTTTTCATAAAAATGATGACATTTTATAGAATTTGATTGTATTTTTGTTAAAAAAAAACTGAGGCCGCAAAAAGTTTTGCACTTTCTTTTTTTTTTTAAGAAAAGGTAATGTTTGAAAGCATAGTCTTTTTTGGCTAAAATTGTACGTTTAAAGGCATTGTGCATCACTTTTGGCAAAAAGGTGAAATTTGAAATCATTTCATGGCGTTTTCTTCAAACACGGGTAATGTTTGAAAGCATTCTCTTGCATTTTCTGTAAGACGGTGATGCTTCTAAGTGTTGTTTTGCAATGCCTATGTTTTACTGAATTATACGTTGATTTCAGGGCTTTTAGGAAGAAACGTTGGTGTTTCCAGGTATTTTATACAACTTTTGGAAAGAACGACGGTGCTTGAGAGCGTTATTGGTAGTGAAGTGATATTTTCAACAATTTACAATGAAAGAAGTAATGCTTGTAAGCATGATATTGCATTTTTCATAAAAACTACAACATTTTATTACATTTTTTTTTTAAAAAAAAGCTAATGTTGCAGAGAGTTTTGCACTATTTTTAGCAAAAATTGTGAAGTTTAACAGTATTTTGCTTCATTTTTGGCTAAAAATGCAACATTTGAAAGCATTGTACCTTTTTAACTAAGGTAGATGCTATTAAAGATCCTAATAACTTTGAGAAAGTTAGGGAATCACCAATTTTGAAATAAGCCATGCAGGAGGAATTAAATGCTTTAGTTAAAAATAACAAATGAGAATTAGTACCTTTACGTTTGGGAAAGAAAGTTGTAGGATGCAAATGGGTGTATAAGACTAAGTTAAATAGTGATAGAACCTTGGATAAATATAAGGTTAGGTTAGTGACCAAAGGCTTTACCTAAACCTATGGCTTAGATTATACATAAACCTTTGCACTAGTTGAAAAAATGAACACCATTAGGGTACTTCTCTCCTTAGCGGCTAATTATAACTGGGATTTACATCAAATGGATGTAAAGAATGCTTTTTTGCAAGGAGAGTTAGAGGAATAGGTTTATATGATTATACCTCAAGGGTTTGATGTTATGGTTTCTAATACACATGTTTGCAAATTGAAGAAAGCCATATATGGATTAAAGCAATCACCAAGAGCATGGTATAATAAATTACATAATGCATTGTATTATCAAAATTTTAGAGTAAGTGACGCAGATCACTCCTTGTTCATTAAGCACTGAAGTGAGGGATATATCATTGTTCTTATTTATGTGGATGATATTATCATCACCGGTTGTGACATAAATGGCATTAAGAACATTAAAGCATATTTAAAGCATACATTTGATGTTAAAGATTTAAAAAACTTACGATATTTTCTAGTTGTAGGAATAACATATTTCAATGAAGAGTTATTTCTATCCCAAAGAAAGTATGTTCTTGATTTGTTAAGTTAGGCAAGAAAACTAGCCATAACATTTATGGAGGCACCAAGAAAGAAGAAAGAGGATAAGAAGTATAAAAAAGAGCGTGATAAGGAGGAACCATACAAGGACGTCAAGTTTTATGAAAGACTTGTAGGTAAACTTGTAGGTGTCCATGTGCCACAAAACACAAATTTGAGCATTTAAAATCACCAAACATCCTCAATTTTTAAATTTCAAAGAACCTATTTTGGACCCTCGAATCATCATCGAAACACAATCCAAATTGATATCTAAATATACCGCATCGAAGTACGAGTGTCAGAGAGTACACTGATCGGTTCAAATTTCATCGGAGCTGCACCAATCGCCGGAAATCTTACTGAAAAAATAGCTTGCTGATTAGCCATCCCTTGCTGGAATTCGGTGGCCAAATGTTAGATCTGGGCACACCACCATGAAGAGGGCGGCGAGACGGTACCAGACGCGCTGGAGATGTCGGTTAACTTGCTGTGCACCGCCGTGAATTAGTGGTCAAAGTTCACGCCGACGAGGCTTCAGGCGGTGCATGAGGGCGCGTGGCAACGGCGATGGTGGCAGGGTTTGAGACGTTGCACTTGTGACGGCCCAGCGGTCCTCTACTCACCGGCGGTGAGGTGATCTGAGCTCTGGTGATGAAAGTCACTGTTTACAGGAGAGAGAGGCGTGGTGAGGAGAGAGAGAAGAGAGAGAAAAAGGAGGGAAAAAGTGAAGTTGGATTGTCGAGTTTTTCAACCCTGTCCCGCTTATATAGTCGTGCACGCATGACGAGAAATTATAGCTTTCGCTTCAGTCATCAAATTTTTGATGCTAGTAATAAAATACTGTATTTTCTGCTCATATAGTACACTGTCTTGAATACCGGCCAACTCTCTCTCTTATCAAAACTCTCGAAAATACTGTAATATAACTTTATGACAGAATTTTAAGAGTATAGGAATTTCAAGACATTACACTTTTTCTCTATGCTTGTAATGTACCTTCTAGATTGTGTGAAATGATGATGAGTTAACCAAAATCTAATTAACTGTTGTAACTATCATTTTCAACACTCCCCCTCAAGTTAGTCTTGAATAAATTGATGAAGTTCAACTTACTAATGAACTTGTGGAGTTGCTGAATACTTGGAGGTTTGGTGAACACATCCACCAATTGATCTTCACTCTTGACCTAAGGTATTGAGATTGTCTTGTTCAAATACTTTTCTATTATAAAGTGACAATCTACCTCTACGTGCTTAGTCCTTTCATGAAACACCGGATTGTTTGCAATATGTATTGTCGACTTATTATCACAATGTAGCTTCATAGGTGCCTCCACCTTAAAACCCAAATCTTCAACCAATGCCTTCAACCATATTAATTTACTAGTGGTTAAAGCCATTGCTCTACAGACAGCTTCGGCACTTGATTTGTCCACCATGTTTTGCTTTTTACTCTTTCAAGTCACCAAATTCCCACCAATAAAAGTGCAATATCCAGTTGTAGACTTGTGATCTTCAATACTTCCTATCCAATCAACATCTGTATAGGCTAGAATTTGGTGATGTCCATATTTTTTCATAAGTATTCCTTGTCTTGGTGTTCCTTTGAGATATTTAAGTATTCGGTCTACCATTTTCATGTGATTGATCATTGGATATGTCATGAATTGGCTTACCTGATTTACAGCAAAAGAAATGTCAGGTCTAGTAATGGTTAAATAAATTAACTTACCCACAATTCTTTGATATTGTTTGATGTCTTGAATTGGATTGCCCTATTTCTTTTTGACTTGTCCTTCAATTGGTGTTGAAGCTCTCTTCCCTCTAAACTTACTTATTTCTTTCAAAAGATTAAGTGTGTATTTCCTTTGGGATAGAAAAAACCATTTACTAGAATGAGCAATTTCTATACCTAGAAAATATTCTAAGTATCCAAAGTCTTTAATATCAAAAGTAGACTTTAAATAGTTTTTAGTGCTTTTTATTTCTAAAGTATCACTCCCGATTATAATTATATCATCTACATAGATTATTATAATCGTAATACCATTATTATAGTGTTTGATAAATAAAGAATGATCAGCACTACTAATCTTGAAATGTTAAGAAGTTAATGCATCTTGCAACTTAGAGTACCAAGCCCTAGGTGATTGTTTCAAGTCATAAATGGCCTTTATAAGTTTACACACATGTGTTCTTCGTACTTTGATGTTGTATCCTTATGGAATATCCATATAAACCTCTTCCTCTAATTCCCCTTGAAGAAAAGCATTTCGAACATCCATTTGATACATTTTCCATTCATAATTAGTGGCTAAGGGCAAGACAACTCTAATGGTGTTCATTTTGGCCATTGGTGTAAATGTCTCAATCTAATCTAAACCATAAGTTTAAGTGAATCCTTTGGCAACCAATCTAGTTTTATGTTTTTCAACAGAACCATCACTCTTCAACTTAATTTTGTACACCCACTTACACCCAACTGTCTTTTTACCTTGAGGAAGAGGAACAATTTCCTATGTTTTTATTTCTATCTAAAGCATCCAACTCCTCATTCATAGTATTTCTCCAAATAGGAATGTCCTTGACTTCATTGTAATGAGATTGCTCTCATAAACCTTGTTTTTCAAATTTTTTGACTGTTACTGTTTACAATAGCTACTGTGCACAACGGTCACTATTCAAACAACTAGTTTATGTCTTTTTTTGTCCACTTTCTCTCTATGCTTTAGTGAATTGTACATTGATTAAAGGGCTTTTAGGAAGAAAGGTTGGTGTTTACAAGTGTTTTATACAATTTTTAGGTAAGAATGATGGTGCTTGAGTGATATGCCTCAAGGATCCTCAAATGATGAATCAAGATCTTATGGGTATATTTTCTTTTTTGGTATTTTGTGGATGGAAAGAGGTACTGGGATATGGTTTAGTTGTTGAGTAAATGGAAATTCATAATTGAGGTAGGTTTCTAGTTCTTTAGAGATGTTTTAAGAAAGCTAAAGGGTTATGTACGATTTTGAAGTGGTAATGTGATATGGATGGCTTATGGAAGTTTAGAATGAGGAAATAGAGTTCTAAATCAATATCAAGAATCAAAATAAAGAAATTAACACTAGGGAATCAAGTTTGATAATATTAGATCCCCACAAATAAGATAACTAGGATGATTCGCCATACTCTAAGATAGAAAGAAGAAAGGGCGATAAGAATTAATAAGAATTTGCCACTAAACAAAGAATTTGTTGAGATAAGAATTTGGCTGTAACTCAGCAAAATAGTTCTTCATTCATAGACTAAAAATCTGTTACAATCGTTAACTTTGATGATCAAAGTATAAGAAGTGAGCTTGAGAATTTCAGCCAAAGATAGAAATATGAAGAAGATGAGAGAATTGCTTTTCTTAATTGAAATAATAATGTTTCAAGGATTTAAATAAGCAAACAACTAACAGCTATAATTGTTTTCCCAAGGTAGGAAAGCTGTAATACACAAAATAGGCTAAACAAATTACTTACAAGTCATAAAACAATGTTTCCTTTTTCTACTAATTGCAAAACAACTTCCAATGTTCACCATCTTCAAATTTGAATGTTTGAATTCTTCTCTTTGGTTACTGAAGATGCTGATTAGGATTAGGATGCTGACTGAGATGATGATTGGGATTGAAGATGCTAGCATGAATCTTGAGATTGGTCAATCGGCTCAATTAATTTTATTTCAACACTCCCCCTTAAGTTGGGCTTGAAGATGTTACTCAAGTTCAACTTGTTTATTGCCATCCTGATATGTTTTGTAGTGGGAGCCTTTGTGAACAAGTCTCCTAGTTGATCTTCACTTTAAACATAAGGGGTGTAGATGATCTTATAAAGAACTTTCTCCCTAATAAAATGACAATCCATCTTAATGTGCTTTGTCCTCTCATGGAATACCGGATTGGATGCTATGTAGATTACTGCTTTGTTGTCACAAAATAGTTTCATTGGCGCCTTAGTCTTGAACCCTAAATCTTGAATTAAAGCTTTCAACCAAATTAGCTCACATGTTGTACTTGCCATAGCTCAATACTCTACTTCTGCACTTAACCTTACTACTACACTTTGTTTCTTGCTCTTCCAGGTTACCAAGTTTCCTCTAACAAATGTGCAATATCCTGTTGTTGATTTTCTATCTTCAACATTTCTAGTCTAATTTGCATCACTATACGCTAGGATCTCGTGGTGACCATTCTTTTGCATGCGTAAACCTTGTCCTAGTGTTCCTTTAAGGTAGCATTGGATCCGATTCACCATGTCCATGTGGTTGGTCATTGGTTGTTGCATGAATTGACTGACCTAATTCACAGCAAAACTAATGTTAGGTCTAATAATGCTTAAATAAATTAACTTAGCGACAATTCGTTGATATTGTTTGACATTTTGAAATGGCTTGGGTTGCTTTTGTTTGTCTTCTTGTTCGTCCTTTCGCTTGTAAGTGCTTTCGATTGGCGTTGAAGCTATCTTTGCACCTAGTTTACCTGTTTCACTAAGTAGATCAAGTGTATACTTTCTTTGGCATAGAAATAGTCCTTTTTTGGAATGAAAAATTTCTATTCCTAGAAAATATCGTAAGTATCCCAAGTCTTAAATGTCAAAAACAAATTTAAGATATGATTTAATGCATCTAATGCTTGTTTTGTCACTAACAGTAATGATAATGTCATCAACATAAATGAAAATCATCGTTATTCCATCTTTGGAATGTTTGGTGAATAAAAAGAAATCAGCCTCACTTTTAATGAAAGCTTGGCAACTGAGGAAATTATGTAATTTAGAGTACCAGGCCCTAGGAGATTATTTAAGGCCATAGATGGCCTTTCTAAGCTTACAATCATGCGATTTGGGAATGTCACTCCCATACCCTTAAGGTATTCTCATATATACTTTTTCTTCTAATTCACCTTATAAGAAAGCATTTCTTACATCCATTTGGTACAATGGCCAATCATAATTAACAGCTAAAGACATAAGGACTCTAATGGAATTCATTTTAACTACGGGAGCAAAAGTCTCGGTGTAATCAATGCTATAGGTTTGAGTGAAGCCTTTGGCCACTAACCTAACCTTATGTTTTTCAACAGTCCCATCACTCTTAAGTTTGGTTTTATATACCCATTTGCAACCTACAACTTTCTTCCCTTTAGGAAGTAGAACAATATCCCAAGTTGGATTTCGAATTAGAGCTTTAAGCTCTTCATTCATTGCATTTCTCTAAATTGGGCTGATTTGAGCCTCTTGGTAACTAGAAGGTTCTCGAATATCATCAATGTCATTTAGAAAAGCTTTATATTGATCTTTAATGTGATCATGAGTATAGTAGCTTTGAATAGGGTGATTAGTCACATAGTTACTATGATAAAACACTCTAGTTTTCATTCATTCAAATGCTGGTCTTTTGATATGAGTGGATCTTCTAAGTATAGGTAGTTCCTGTGTAGCATGATCATCACTACCTAAAAATTGATCTAATGTGTCATGGTTACTAATTTGGTCATCTCCAAGGCTATTTGAATTAATCTCATCATGAGATGACTCATATTGGGCAAAAGTAGGTTTATTCTCATCATCTCTTTGTCTAAGAGAGTAAGGATCATTCTCATTTTGAGATGATTCCTCTTGAACTTCTAGCTTGTTATGGACATTCTTTCTAAGTTCAGGAATGGGCCCCTTTGTGTGGATAATGTCAATAACAAGACTAGGGGTGGAATTATCCACATTCTCCCCCTTACTATTAGATTCAAGTTCATGTTTTTTGTAGTAAGGTTCATGTTCTAAAAAGGTAACATTTCTAGATACAAACAACCTATTTGTCTTGGGGTCAAAGCATCTATAACCCTTTTGGGTTGGAGCATAACTTAGGAATATGCATTTTTGACTTCTATAAGTAAATTTGTCTCTATTGCTATAAAAAATATGGACATAACATATGCATCCAAATATTTTAAGATATGAAAGATTTGGTTTCTCATTAAACATGACCTCATTTGGAGTCTTGCCCTTTAAAACCTTTGTAGGTACTCTATTTATCAAATGAACAACTGTGAGGATGGCATTGCTCCAGAAATGTTTGGGAACATTATGGTAGAACATCATTGATCTTCCAACTTCAAGGATATGTCTATTCTTCCTCTCTGCCACTCCATTTTGTTCTCGAGTGTATGGGCATGTAGTTTGATGTATAATCCCTTCGCTTACTAAATATTCCTTAAAGGAATTATTGACATATTCTCCACCATTATCAGTTCTAATCATTTTGATTTTTTTGCCAAATTGGTTAGCGACAAAGAGCATAAAACATTTAAAGTATGATAATGTGTCCGATTTACATTTTAAAAAGTATACCCAAGTATATCTAGATTTATGGTCAATAAATGTAACAAAGTATCTATAGTTATCATGTGATGTCACAGGAGCAATCCATAAATTAGAGTGAATTAATTCAAAAACATCATCACATTCATGTTCCGATTGTACAAAAAGAAGTCTAGTTTGTTTTCCTCAAATACATACTTCACACTTAGAAATGTGACAATTATTTAAATTAAGAACTAAACAATTCAAAATGTGATTAAAAAGATGTCCAAGTTGTGCCTGCCATAGCTCATGTGAATTGATTTGTTTAGTGACCCTAGAAGCTTGTTTCGCGTCATTTAGGATGTAAAAACCATTTTGAGCACAACCTTCACCAATCTTCTTCCCGGTTATAATATCCTGAAAAATCACTTTCTTAGGACCAAAGATAGCAATACAATTTAAGTCCTTAGTAAGTTTACTAACTAATAATAGATTGGAATCAAAAATAGGTATATAAAACCCTTTAGTATGTTTTGACAATAAATCAAAATTTGCTGAATACTTAATGGGTACATGCTTTCCATTAGCAACTTTGACACTTTGTATTTTTTTTAAAGGATATAATTTAGATGCTTTATTTATGTTTCTAAACATATGATCACTAGCACCTGAGTCTATAATCCATGGTTCATAATCATTATAGGAGTTAAACTGAGAGTCAAGAAGAGTATCGTCCTCCCATTTGCCTTCGTGAGCATGGTGTTGGGTTCCAAGTACTTCCGAATTGATTTAGAGTTGGTTCCTTATCACCTTGACAATATCGTCAAGACTAAAGGAGTGAACACTTGAAATCTCAGTAATGGGAGCTGAATGTGCACTTGAAACACCATAGATACTCTGATTTGAAACTTTGTCCTTCTTGAACCGTTAAGGTATTAGGTGAAGAAGCCAACACCGATCTTTAGAGTGACTATTCTTGCGACAATGGTCACACTTAGCCCGATTTTGATTGTTGTTGTTCCTCTTTGACTTAGCTGCTTAGGCTTCAGTTTTAGGCTTCTCTTGATCCAAAAGAGCATTTGTCTCCACCTTGTGGTCATGGCCTTTTGTGTCTAAGACACAATGGGCTATTTTTTCCTTGTTCATCATGTAACAAACCTCATCGAAGGGAGGTATTTCATTGCTTCTCAATATTTGGTTCCAAATATCATTAAACTTGGAGTTCAAGCTAGCAAGGTAAGTAAACACCTTATCCTCATTAGCCCGTGCAAGAATGATGGCAATGTCATTAGTTTTTAGCCTATAAGAGTGAAGCTCATCACAAGCCTCTACAAATTTTTCCAAGTGTTCAACTGAGCTCATATCACCTTAGTTAAGCTTATTGAGGAAGGATTTAAGCTCATACACCCTCATGAGATTCTTTTGTTGACCATAGATCCTCTTTATAAAATCCCAAAACTCCTTAGAAGTCTCAACATTGGAAAAAATACCAATCAAGTTTGGTTATATAGAGTTAAGGATCTAAGTTAGAACCATTTTGTCTACTTGGAACCATTCTTTAAATCCATCATCATCCAAAGGTCTCTTAACCCTTCCTGTGACAAACCCATATCTACCTTTACCACACAAAGCATTTGTTGCAGGCTTGACCCATTTGGGGTAGTTGTGGTTATTTAGTAAAATAGTGGTGAGTTTAAGGGAGGTGTTAGCATCTACTTCCAATATTTTAGAAATGGTTTGGGTGGAGGCGTCGATGGTGGTTTGAGAAAGTGCTTCACTTGGTTTCTGGGTGACTAAAGAGGGTTCCTCACTTGTTATTTAGATTTGGCCAAAGGATGGAAGATACTTTTCAAGCACAACCGTGAAGAATTAAAGAAGAAGAAGAAAAAGAAGAAGAAGAAGGATAGGAACTTACAGCTCTGATACCATGTTAACTTTGATGATCAAAGTATAAGAAGTGAGCTTAAGAATTTCAGCCAAAGAGAGAAATATGAAGAAGATGAGAGAATTATTTTTCTTAATTGAAAGAATAATGTTAGAAGGATTTAAATAGGCAAACAACCAACAGTTATAATTGTTTTCCCAATTTAGGAAAGCTATAATACACAAAATAGGCCAAACAAATTACTTACAAGTCATAAAGCAATATTTCCTTTTTCTACTAATTGCAAAACAACTTCCAATGTTCACCATCTTCAAATTTAAATGTTTAAATTCAAATTTAAATGTTTGAATTCTTCTCTTTGGTTACCGAAGATGCTGATTAGAATTAGGATGCTGACTGAGATGATGATTGGGATACACAGATTCCAATGCAGCACGGTCACGATGTTGGCATGAATCTTGAGATTGGTCAATCGGCTCAATTAGTTTTATTTCAACCAAAAGTAGATTTTAAATAATTTTTAGTGCTTTTTATTCATAAAGTATCACTCCCGATTATAATTATATCATCTACATAGATTATAACAACCGTAATATCATTATTAGTGTTTGATGAATAAAGAATGATTAGCATTACTAATCTTGAAATATTGAGAAGTTAATGCACCTTACAACTTAGAGTACCAAGCTCTAGGTGATTGTTTAAGCCATAAATAGCTTTTCTAAGTTTAAACACATATGTTCTTGGTACTTTGATGTTGTATCCTTGTGGAATATCTTGGAGAAAAGCATTTCGAACATCCATTTGATACATTTCCCATTCATAATTAGTGGTTAAGGATAAAACAACTTTAATGGTGTTCATCTTGGCCACTGGAGCAAATGTCTAAGTGTAATCTAAACCATAAGTTTGAATGAATCTTTTAACAACCAATCTATCTCTATGTTTTTTAACAAAACCATCACTCTTTAACTTAGTTTTGTACACCCACTTATATCCAACTATCTTTTTACCTCGAGGAAGAGGAACAATTTTTCATATTTTAACAAAAGCATTCAACTTCTCATCCATGACATTTTTCCAAATAGGAATGTCCTTGACCTTATTATAATGAGATGGGTCTCTTAAATTATCCAATTTGGTTAGAAAAAACTCTATAACTCTCTTTGACATTATCTAAAGTATAATAATTTTGTATGGGATGTACTGTGACCTTGTTCTCACAGAAGAATGCCCTATTTTTCTTCCATTCAAATGGAGACTTTCTAATTCTTTAAGATCTCTTAAGTTCAAAATTTGATTATATGATGGAGAAGTAAACTCTCTCTCATTTTGATCAACCTGTGAAGAACTAAATAGAATTTAATCTTGAGAATCTAATTGAGCATTAGGTTGCTCATTATTAAGTGTTTCCTCGCTTTGACTTTCACTAACTATGTTTTGTTTTTCATTTGATTCTAATAATTCATCAATATCATCATTTTGTGGTGATAAATCTTGAGAGTTAGAATCCTCATTTTCACTCTCATTTAAACCAACTCCCCGATTATTGATTTGATCATTATTTCTTAATGAATTCAACCGGTTACCTACAATAGATAAAGGAAGAGAATTCTCGGTTTCTCTCTCATTTCTCACTTTGTCAAAGTATATATCATTTTTTGAAAATATAACATTTCTTAAGAGGAATTTCTCATTTGTATAAGGATCTAAACATTTATAACTCTTTTTATCGTTGTAATACCCAAAAAATATACACTTTACACTCCTATGTCTCAATTGATCTCTAGCATGATTAGGGATATAAATATAATAAGTACAACCAAATATCTTAAGGTAAGATAAGTTTAGTTGTCTATTATACAAAAACTCAAAATAATATTTTCCATTTAATAAATTAGAAGGCATTCACTTAATGAAATGTATGACAGTGAGAATGGCTTCATTCCAATATCTTTTGGAAACATTACAATGAACCATCAATGATTTTCCTACATTTAAGATGTCTCAAGTTTTTTGTTCGGCTGCATCATTTTGTTCGGGTGTGTAAGGACAAGTTGTTTGATGAATTATTCCTAAGGTTTTCAAGTAATCCTCAAATGTATTACTAGCTTATTCCCCCCATTATTGGTTCTAAGAATCTTAATCCTTTTACCAAGTTAATTTTCAATTAAGGATACAAATTTTTTAAAATATAATAAGTTCTCCGATTTGTTTTTAATCAAATATATCCAAGTGTATCTAGACTTGTGGTCAATGAATGTCACAAAATATTTAATGCCATTATGAGATTCTAAAGGAGAAGTCCATAAATCAGAGTGTATAAGATTAAAAGTTTTATTATAACAAGTTTTTGAATGTATAAAAGGAAGTTTAGTTCGTTTTTCTAAATTACAAGCCCTACATTGTTTAAAATTACTCAACTTCATATTCAAAATCATTTTGCACAGAATGTTGCTAGGAGGATGTTTTAATCTTGCGTGCCAAACTTTTTGAAGTCTACAGTCTTCTTTAACTCTAAGAGCTTGATTAGTGCTATTAAAAAAATATAGGCTGTCGTGTAGTCTTCCCTTACTAATCTTCTTCCTAGTTAGTATGTCCTGAAATATTACTTTATTAGATTCAAAGATGACACAACAATTTAAGTCTTTTGTTGTCTTACTAACTGACAACAAATTTGAAGAGAAATTTGACATATAAAAGCCTTCTGTTTCCTTAGATAAAACTTTAACGTCTCATAGTCCCTTAATAGGCAATCACTACCATTGGTTATTGTTGCATTTCTAAAGTTTTATAAGGTCTCTATTCTAGATGCCTTGTTTTTATTTTTAAACATATGATTAGTAGCACCTGAATCAATAATTCAGGGGTCAAAATTAAAATGTGAGTTGGAAACCGTACCTTGAGAGGAGTTTCGGAGATAGTTCTGAAGTAGTTTTGCCAAATCCTCAAGGAGTTTTGAGTTGTCTTTTTCAATTGCATTTTGAGTACTTTATGGTGGTGCCTTCTCCTTGTAATTATTTGGCCTAAAATGTGGATTGAGGATTCAACATTTTTCTTTAGTATGACCCAGCATCTTGCAATGGCCCCACTTCCAACATTTGTCCTTCGGGTTGTGCATCTGTCCACATTTATTGCACATAGCTTTAACTTTCTGTCCACTCTTTATTCACCTTATTTACAACATCATCATCATAGGGCAAAGATTCAATTCTAAAGATGTGGTTTCTAAGATCATTGTAGTCAGAATCCAAACCTGTAAAATATGAGATTACAAGATCCTCATTGCCTCTTTTTTCTCCTTCTTCAATACTAGTGGTATTCAGCCTTAAGGATTGAAGTTCATCCCATGCCTCTTTCATTTTAGTGTTGTATTATATTTTCACCATGTTTACAACATCATCATAATGGGGCAATGATTCAATTCTAAGGATGTGGTTTCTAAGATCACTGTAGTCGGAATCCAAACCCATCAAATATGAGATTACAAGATCCTCATTGGCTCTTTTTTTTTACTTCTTCAATACTAGTGGTATTCGGCTTTAAGGATTGAAGTTCATCCCATGCCTCCTTCATTTTAGTGTTGTACTCTATTGGATCACCTCCACCAAGATTGACATTGTTGATGAAGTGCTTCAACTCATATATTCTGATCAAGTTTTCTTGATGACCAAATTACCCCTTCATAGATTCCTAAAGTGCTTTAGAAAATTCAGTCTTTGAGAATGCACCTACCAAGGATGGTTTCTTAGAATTCAAAATTCATGTATACACCAAGTTGTCATTATAACACCAATCTTCGTATTCTCACTTGATGTGTCGGTGGACTTTGTGATTCTTCCATTGACAAAGCCGTATGCTCGTTTTCTAGTAAATGCTCTTTCAACAGGATTGAGCCAAATTGAATAATTTTTTCCATTCAACGAAAATGTGGTAAGTTTCAAGGTGATGTTACCTTCATTATCAACTCTCTTGAAGGAACTCTTGTTCTTAGTATTGTATGACGAGCCATTCTTTTCCATTTCTTAATTCAACTTTGAAGGGGAATGTCTTGATGCACCAAGAACCAACAAATAACAAAAGATGAAAGGTAGATTTAGGATGAAACTTGCTTTAATACCATGTGAAAAAAATATATTAATGAATAAATAAAGAAGATTCAAATATGAAAGAAAGAATAAGGAAATTTTTTTCTATCCTTTTCATTTACTATGATATGTTTATATACATAAGTATGTAACAGCTAATTTTTCAAATTTTTGATTGGTACTGCTCATAACAGCTATTGTACACAATGGTCACATTTTAAACGGCTAGTTTATGTCTTCTTGTGTCCATTTTCTCTATATGCTTGTAATGTGTCTTCTAGATTGTGTGAAATTATGATGAGTCAACCAAAATCTATATTAACTCCTGTAACTATCATTTTCAACAGTTGTTTAGTCTCTTGAACTTCTTGTTTCTCAATCACAAGTATAAATTGGCTCACTTATTCTAAAACTTTTTTCAATTTTAGCCTCTCTTAAGAATAGATTGTTTTATTTAGTTTCTAGCATTTGAGAAGGTGGATTTGCTTGGAAAGGTTTTAAGGGAGCTAAAGTAATTAATTTATCCTCAAACTTAAAGGAATAAGTATTCTTTCTACCATCATGTCTAATCTCCTTATCAAATTGCCAAGGATGGCACAATAACACATAACAAGCATCCATTAGAATAATATTACACAACACCTCATCTTTATAATACTTCCCAAATGAAAGAGAAAGGAGTACTTGTCTTATGACTTGGAGATTGTTTCCATTACTTAGTCATTGTAGCTTGTAAGGTTGGGGATGTGATGCAGTAGGCAACCCAAGCTTCTCCATAAGTGTCGTAGAGGCTATATTGGCATAACTTCCATTATCAATTATCACCATACACACCTTATTATTGATGGTGTAATGAGGTTGAAAAATATTCAACCTCTGATCTTTTTGGAGACTTATTTATGTGTGTAAGACATATCGCAAAACGAGCATAGAACAGCAATCAACTTCCTTCATTATTTCTTCTTCTTGTTCGACCACCATTTCATCACTCTCTGCTTCATTTTCTTCTTTAACTGCCTTTTCAATTATTTGGATGTCCCTAAGTGTCATTACTCTTTTTTTAGGATAATTGGCTTGGAAATGGCCATACCCCTGACACTTGAAACATTTCTTACCATTAAACTTATTTTTGCCATATTTAAGAGGAATGGGAGAGTCTTTTCGAGGGTCTTGGATTTTACCCTTACCCTTATCCTTTGGAGTGAATTCAAGCTTGGAATAAGAGGAGGAACCTTTAGTGAAGATAGTTCTTTTAGTGAAAGACTTAAAACCTATCATGCTTGCACTTTCTGTTTGCTTTTCAACCTTAACTGCAAGTTCGCACATGTCTTCAAAGGTGTAATAAGGCTGTAAATCTACCACATGAGCTATGTCTTGCTTTAATTCCCCTAAAAAACGGGCTATAGTGTGCTCCTTAACTTCTGGTACATCACTTTTCATCATCAACTTCTCAAATTCTCAAATATACTCATTTACACTACCATTTCCTTGCTTAAGTGTATGAAATTTTAAATACAATTCTTACTTATGTGATTCAGGCAATAACATTCTTTTAAGAAGTTTTTTCAATTTCTCCCTAAAATGAATTCGATCTTTTCCCTCTCAACTTCTTTACTTTTTGACATTTTTCCACCACAGCGAAGTATAATTCTTGAAATGAAGGGTAACCAATTTACATTTTTTTTTTTATCGGAGTACCCTTTGTATTTAAAAGCTCACTCAATAATATGTGATCAATCAACAAAATCATCTGAGTTTAAGCTCTCTTTGAATTCTGGAATGTCAATTTTTAAACCCTTATAATCATCGCAATCCCTCATCTTTCTTACAACCTTGGAATCACTATCACTAGAGCGATAAACCTCATCTTCTTCATAATCTCTAGATAATGGGGGTTATCTTGGATGTCTTGGGTGAGTGGTTAGTTTGTGAGGTGGAAGAGTACGTGTTTGTGAATGACGATTTTGTTAGTTTTGGACTGCATGCTCTTGGAGGAGTTAAACTATTTAGTTTAATGTAGCCTTAAGATCATTTATTTCCTCTTGAAGTTTTAAATAACCTACTTCCCATGGTGGAGTTAGGAAAAATGAAGAGCTTCTATTAGCCATTTGAGAATCAGAGGAAAATTAAATGTTTGGGTAAAGTGTTTAAGTAAAGTATTTGAGATAGTGTTTATAGTGATATGTTTAAATAATGTTTAAAGAGTTTTTTTTTTCAATCAAGATATTCAAAATAGTCAACAAAAAGTTTCCAGTAACAACTAAAATGCATTCCACAACGGACAACACATCTAAGTTCACAATTACTATAATTTCAAAGTTCACAACAATTTCAAACAACTTTACACATACAACACAACTTCTCCTTCCAACCAACAAGTGAAGAAAAGGCAATAAATGAACTCACCTCAGTCAAACCAAGGCTTTTGATACCAATTTTGATGTGGATCTTTAACAAATTTTAGCAATGCCAACAATTGAGTAAAGTGTGAATCAAATGAAGAGAAAAGAATCAAAATAATTAAGATTGATCCAAGGCATAAAGGCAAAGTCACCAACCAAGAAAACCACCACATAAATTCCAGCAATAAGAAAATTTAGGGTAAAGGTTTGTTTGAACTTGAAGAACAAGCTCAATGTTCAATTTTTACTTTTCCAGTAGAAAAACTTCTCCTTACAAAGCATTAGAGACTTCTATAAAAGGTCTAATACAAGTTAAAATAATATTTATATATTTTTCAAGATCAAAAGTAATAACAATTACTTAATATATAAGACAATCTCAAAATGAAAAATAAACACAAACACTTTGTTGGTATAGAAATTGTCTTGGCCTAATACTAAAATCTTTGTAGTCAGCCTCTTATCCTCTGTAAATGCATTCTTGGATCTTGCAAATGATTTGAACTTACTTGTTGAAACTTTTAAAGTAACATAAAAGAGATAAACTAATAAAATAAAATACTAATTAACTTAAATTTTTTTTAACTTGTCAATTTTTTATTCTTCCGTCTAAATGAATATTTTCTTAATTTGCTTCATGTAAGTGATGTGGCAATCATGAAAGTGAAGTATTATTGGCCCAAGTGATCATGGTTAAACCAAGGGAATAACTTAGGCCTTTAAATGAGGCTTGGGCTGAATGGGTTAAAAGAAAATTGAGAATTTGACCAAATTGGGTTTTGGTGTTCGAATATAGTTGGGTTTGGTGAGTTAAAGTGTTTTTAGGTTTGGTACCTTGATTCATATCATCCTCTCTGCAACCTCAGCTGTTTAATAAAAAAATACAATAAAATGCTGTAAAATGATGTCGTTTTTGTGTAAATGCAATGTAATGCTTAAAAACATTGTCGTTTTCATTGTAAATAGTTGAAAATGTCACTTCGTTGTCGATAATGCTCTCAAGCACTGCCATTCTTACAGAAAATTGTGTAAAACACTTCCAAACACCAACTTTTCTTCCTAAAAGCCTTGAAATCAACATACAATTCATTAGAACATGGTTGTTATTATCAAAATTGCAATATAACAGTAGAAAACATCACTGTTTCACAGAAAACGCAAGAGAAAGCTTTCAAACATAGCTTGTGTTTGACGAAAGTGCTGCAAAATGATTTTAAACTTCACCCTTTCGTCGAAAGTGATGCGTAATGCCTTCAAACATCACATTTCAAGTAATCCTCAAGCATATTACTAGTGTATTCTCCCATATTATCGGTCCTAAGTGTTGATTTGTTGATAAATGTAAGTGTTTACCTCCAGTTTTCAAAGA
>CP135541.1:5161581-5178978 GCA_032402905.1 Khaya senegalensis
TCTTTGAAAACTGGAGGTAAACACTTACATTTATCAACAAATCAACAATAACTATAGATACTTTGTTACATTTATGGGCCATAAATCTAGATATACTTGGGTATACCTTTTAAAATGTAAATTGGACATATTATCATACTTTAAATGTTTTATGGTCTTTGTCGCTAACCAATTTGGCAGAAAAATCAAAATGATTAGAATTGATAATAGTGGAGAATATGTCAATAATTTCTTTAAGGAATGCTTAGTAAATGAAGGGATTATACATCAAACTACATGCCCATACACTTCAGAACAAAATGGAGTGGCAAAGAGGAAAAATATGCATATCCTTGAAGTTGGAAGATCAATGATGTTCTACCATAATGTTCCCAAACATTTCTGGAGCAATGCCATCCTCATGGCTGTTCATTTGATAAATAGAACACCTATAAAGGTTCTAAAGGGCAAGACTCCAAATGAGGTAATGTTTAATCATAAACCAAATCTTTCATATCTTAAAATATTTAGATGCATATGTTATGTCCATATTCCTTATAGCAATAAAGACAAACTTAGCTATAGAAGTCAAAAATGCATATTCCTAAGTTATGCTCCAACCCAAAAGGGTTATAGATGCTTTGACCCCAAGACAAATAAGTTGTTTGTATCTAGAAATGTCACCTTTTTAAAACATGAACCTTACTACAAAAATCATGAACTTGAATCCAATAGTAAGGGGGAGAATGCGGATAATTCTACCCGTAGTCCTGTTATTGACACTATCCACACAAAGGGGCCAATTCCTAAACTTAGAAAGAATGTCCATAACAAGCTAGAAGTTCAAGAGGAATCATCTCAAAATGAGAATGATCCTTACTCTCTTAGACAAACAGATAATGCGAATGAACTTACTTTTGCCCAAGATGAGTCATCTCATGATGAGATTAATTCAAATAGCCTTGAAGATGACCAAATTAGTAACCATGACACATTAGATCAATTTCTAGATAGTGATAATCATGCTACACATGAACTACCTACACTTAGAAGATCTACTTAGATAAAAAGACCAGCCTCTGAATGGATGAAAACTAGAGTGTTTTATCATAGTAACTACATGACCAATCAGCCTATTCAAAGCTACTATACATATGATCACATTAAAGATTAGTATAAAACTTTTCTAAATGCCATTGATGATATTGGAGAACCTTTTAGTTACCAAGAGGCTCAAATCAGCCCAATTTGGAGAAATGTAATGAATGAAGAGCTTAAAGCTCTAATTCGAAATCCAACTTGGGATATTGTTCTACTTCCTAAAGGGAAGAAAGTTGTAGGTTGCAAATGGGTATATAAAACCAAACTTAAGAGTGATGGGACTGTTGAAAAACATAAGGCTAGATTAGTGGTCAAAAGCTTCACTTAAACCTATGGCATTGATTACTCCGAGAGTTTTGCTCCCGTAGCTAAAATGAATTCCATTAAAGTCCTTATGTCTTTAGTTGTTAATTATGATTGGCCATTGTACCAAATGGATGTAAGAAATGCTTTCTTATAAGGTGAATTAGAAGAGGAAGTATATATGAGAATACCTAAAGGGTATGTGAGTGACTTTCCCAAATCGCATGTTCATAAGCTTAGAAAGGCCATCTATGGCCTTAAACAATCTCCTAGGGCCTGGTACTCCAAATTACATAATACCCTCAGTTGCCAAGCTTTCATTAAAAGTGATGTTGATTCCTCTTTATTCACCAAACATTCCAAAGATGGAATAACGGTGATTCTCATTTATGTTAATGATATTATCATTATTGGTAGTGACAAAACAGGCATTAGTTGCATTAAATTATATCTTAAATCTATTTTTGACATTAAAAACTTGGGATACTTACGATATTTTCTAAGAATAGAAATTGCCCATTCCAAAAAGGGACAATTTCTATGCCAAAGAAAGTATACACTTGATCTACTTAGTGAAACAGGTAAACTAGGTGCAAAGATAGTTTCAACGCCAATCAAAAGCACTTACAAGCGAAAGGATAAAGAAGAAGACAAACAAAAGCAGCCCAAGTCATTTCAGAATATCAAGCAATATCAATGACTTGTCGGTAAGTTAATTTATTTAACCATTATTAGACCTGACATTAGATTTGCTGTTAATCAGGTCAGTCAATTCATGCAACAACCAATGATCAACCACATGGACATGGTGATTCGGATCTTATGCTACCTTAAAGGAACACTAGGACAAGGTTTACACATGCAAAAGAATGGTCACCACGAGATCCTAGCGTATAGTGATGCAGATTGGGCTGGAAATGTTGAAGATGAAAAATCAACAACAGGATATTGTACATTTGTTGGAGGAAACTTGGTAACCTGGAAGAGCAAGAAACAGAATGTAGTAGCAAGGTCAAGTGCAGAAGCAGAGTATCAAGCTATGGCAAGTACAACATGTGAGCTAATTTGGTTGAAGGCTTTTGTTCAAGATTTGGGGTTCAAGACTGAGGCACCAATGAAACTATTTTGTGACAACAAAGCAACAATCTACATAGCATCCAATCCGGTATTCCATGAGAGGACAAAGCACATTGAGATGGATTTTTATTTTATTAGGGAGAAAGTTCATAATAAAATCATTTGCACCCCTTATGTTCAAAGTAAAGATCAACTAGGAGACTTGTTCACAAAGGCTCCTACTAAAAAACATATCGGGATGGAAATAAACAAGTTGAACTTGAGTAACATCTTCAAGCCCAACTTGAGGGGGAGTGTTGAAATAAAATTGATTGAGCTGATTGACCAATCTCAAGATTCATGCCAGCATCGTGACCATGCTGCATTGGAATTTGTGTATCTCAATTATCATCTCAGTCAGCATCCTAATCCTAATCAGCATCTTCAATAACCAAAGAGAAGAATTCAAACATTCAAATTTGAAGATGGTGAACATTGGAAGTTGTTTTGCAATTAGTAGAAAAAGGAAACATTGCTTTATGACTTGTAAGTAATTTTTTTTAGCCTATTTTGTGTATTATAACTTTCCTACCTTGGGAAAATAATTATAACTGTTGGTTGTTTGCCTATTTAAATCCTTGTAACATTATTCTTTAAATTAAGAAAAACAATTCTCTCATCTTCTTCATATTTCTCTCTTTGGTTGAAATTCTCAAGCTCACTTCTTATACTTTGATCATCAAAGTTAACAATTGTAATAGATTTTCAGCCTATGAATGAAGAAGTATTTTGCTGAGTTACAACCAAATTCTTTGTTTAGTGGCGAATTCTTATCGCTCTTCCTTCTTTCTATCTTAGAGTATGGCGAATTATCTTAGTAATCTTGCTTGTGATGATCTAATCTTATCAAACTTGATTTCCTAGTATTAATTTCTTTATTTTGATTCTTGATGCTGATTTAGAACTCTATTTCCTTATTCTAAACTTCCATAAGCCATCCATATCACATTACCATTTCAAAATCGTACATAATCCTTTAGCTTCCTTAAAACACCTCTAAAGAACTAGAAACCTACCTCAATTACGAATTTCCATTTACTCAACAACTAAACCATATCCCAGCACCTCTTTCCATCCACAAAACACCAAAAAAGAAAATATACCCATAAGATCTTGATTCATCATTTGGGGATCCTTGAGGCATATCACTCAAGCACCATTATTCTTACCCAAAAATTGTATAAAACACTTGTAAACACCAACTTTTCTTCATAGAAGCCCTTAAATCAATGTACAATTCACTAAAGTGTAGCCATTGTTAACAAAATCAATACATAACACTTGGAAACATCACTGTTTCATAGAAAATGCAGGAGAATGCTTTCGAACACCATCCGTGTTTGATGAAAATGCCCCAAAATGATTTCAAACTTCACTTTTTTGCCAAAAGTGATACACAATGCTTTCAAATGTTGCATTTTTAGCCAAAAATGAAGCAAAAGACTACCAAACTTCATGGTTTTTGCCAAAATAGTGTGAAACCCTTTACAACCTTAGCTTTAAAAAAAAATAATTGCCATAAAATACAGTAAAATTTTATAGTTTTTATGAAAAATGTAATATAATACTTAAAAACATTGCTGCTTTCAATGTAAATTGTTAAAAATGTCATTTCGTTCCTGATAACACTCTAAAGCACCATCGTTCTTATGAAAAATTGTATAAAACACTTGTAAACACCAATGTTTCTTCTAAAAGGCCTTGAAATCACTGTACAATACACTAGAACAAAGTCATTCTAATTAAAATTGCAATATAACACTTGAAAACATCACTGTTGCCTAGAAAATGCAAGAGAATGCTTTCCAACATCACCACGTGTTTGATGAAAATGCTACAAAATGATTTCAAACTTCACTTTTTGTTGATTAAATAAATTTAAGTGTTTAGCTCAAGATTTCAAAGATTCAACAAAAACGAAGTGAAAATACAAATAGATAGAAAATATAGCAAGAGAAAAAATGAATAGCTTTTTATTCTATCTTTCAATATTTACATATGTTGGGTTTATATATACAGCATCTTAATGGCTAGGTACAAACATACTTTAATTTTCCAACTACTAGGTACAACATATGTTAAAAATGATAGTTATAGCAATTAATATAGATTTTGGTTGACTCATCATCATTTCACACAATCTAGAAGACACATTACAAGCATAAAGAGAAAGTGGACACAAGAAGACATAAACTAACTGTTTGAATAGTGACCGTTGTGCACAGTAGCCATTATAAACAGTAACAGTCAAAAAATTTGTAAAATTAGCTGTTACAAACTTATGTATATAAACACATTATTGTAAATGAAAAAAACAAAAAAAAAGTTTATTTATTCTTTCATCAATACTTTCTTTCACATTTGAATCTTCTTCATTTCTTCATTAATATATTTTTTCCACATGGTATCAGAGCAAGTTTCATCTTAAATCTACCTTTCATCTTTTGTTATTTGTTGATTCTTGGTGCATCAAGACATTCCCCTTCAAAGCCAAATTAAGAAATAGAAAAAGAAGGCTCGTCATACAACATCAAGAACAAGAGTTCCTTCAAGGGAGTTGATAATGAAGGTAACACCACCTTGAAACTTACCACATTTTCCTTGAATGGAAAAAATTATTCAATTTGGCTCAATCCCACTAAAAGAGCATTAAGTGAAAAACGAGCATTAGGCTTTGTCAATGGAAGAATGACAAAGCCCATCGACACATCAAGTGAAGAATATGAAGATTGGTGTTATAATGACAATTTGGTGTATACATGGATTTTGAATTCTATGGAACCGTCCTTAGTAGGTGCATTCTCAAAGGCTAAATCTTCTAAAGCACTTTGGGAATCTATCAAAAGGCAATTTGGTCATTAAGGAAACTTGATGAGAATATATGAGTTAAAGCACTTCATCAACAATATCAATCTTGGTGGAGGTGATCCAATAGAGTATAACACTAAAATGAAGGAGGCATGGGATAAACTTCAATCCTTAAGGCCGAATACCACCAGTCTTGAAGAAGTAGAAAAAAGAGCCAATGAGGATCTTGTAATATCATATTTGATGGGTTTGGATTTCGACTACAATGATCTTAGAAACCACATTCTTAGAATTGAGCCTTTGCCCCATTATGATGATATTGTAAACAAGGTGAATAAAGAGTACATGCAAAGAAAAAATTTAAATGGGAATTCTAGCAAGGCAGATAGGGGTAGTTTGGTAGATAGCAAGGAAGAAGGTATGATGGTTCAAGGAGTGAAAGTCAAGGCTAAGTGCGATAAATATGGACGAATGCACAACCCCAAGGATAAATGTTGGATGTGTGGCCATTGCAAGATGCTGGGTCATACTAAAGAAAAAATGTTGGATCCTCAATCCACATCTTAGGCCAAACAATTACAAGGAGAAGACACCACCACAAAGTACCCAAAATGCAATTGAAAAAGACAACTCAAAACTCCTTGAGGATTTGGCAAAGCTACTTCAGAACCATCTCCTAAACTCCTCTCAAGGCATAGTTTCCAACTCACATTTTAATTTTGACCCCTAGATTATTGATTCAGGTGCTACTAATCATATGTTTAGAAATAAGAACGAGGCATCTAGAATAGAAACCTTAGGAAACTTTAGAAATGTGGCAATAGCCAATGGTAGTGAAATACCTATTAAAAGACTAGAAGACATTAAAATTTTATCTGAGAAAACAAAAGACCTCTATATGCCAAATTTCTCATCAAATTTGTTGTTGGTTAGTAAGATAACAAAAGACTTAAATTGTTGTGTCATTTTTGAACCCAATAAAATGATATTTCAGGACATACTAACTGGGAAGAAGATTGGTGAGGGAAGACTACACGACAGCCTATATTTTTTGGATAGCACTAATCAAGCTCTTAGAGTTGAATAAGATCGTGGACTTCAAAAATTTTGGCATGCAAGATTAGAACATCCTCCTAGCAACATTCTATGCAAAATGATTTCGAATATGAAGTTTAGTGATTTTAAACACTGTAGGGCTTGTAATCTAGGAAAACAAACTAAACTTCCTTTTATATATTCGGAAACTTATTATAATGAAACTTTTGATCTTACACACTCTGATTTATGGACTTCTCCTTTAGAATCTCATAATGGCTTTTAATATTTTGTGACATTCATTGACCACAAGTCTAGATACACTTAGATATATTTGATTAAAAACAAATCGGAGACCTTATCATGTTTTAAAGAATTTGTATCCTTAATTGAAAATCAACTTAGCCAAAACATTAAGATTCTTAGGACCGATAATGGGGAAAAATACACTAGTAATGCATTTGAGGATTACCTGAAAACCTTAGGGATAATTCACCAAACAACTTGTCCTTACACACCCGAACAAAACGGTGTAGCCGAACAAAAAAATGACACATCTTAGATGTAAGAAGATCATTGATGTTTCATTATAATGTCCCCAAAAAATATTATAATGAAGCCATTCTCACTACCATACATTTGATTAATCGAATGCCTTCTAAATTATTAAATGAAATCTCATTTTGAGTTTTTGTATAATAGACAACCAAACTTATCTTACCTCAAGGTATTTGGTTGTACTTGTTATGTTCATATTCCTAATCATGCTATAGATAAATTGAGTCATATGAGTGTAAAGTGTATATTTTTGGGGTATTGCATCAACAAATAGGGGTTATAAATGTTTAGATCCATGTACAAATGAGAAATTTCTCTCAAGAAATGTTACATTTTTAGAAAATGATCCATACTTTGACAAAGTGAGAAATGAGGGGGAAACTGAGGATCCTCTTCCTTTATCTATCGTAGGTAATCAGTTGAATTTATTAAGAAATAATGATCAAATCAATAATTGTGGAATTTGTTTGAATGAGAGTGAAAATGAGGATTCTAACTCTCAATGTTTACCACCACAAAAAGATGATATTGATGAATCATTAGAATCAAATGAAGAACAAAACATAGTTAGTGAAAGTCATAATGAGGAAACACCTAGTGATGAGCAACTTAATGCTCAATTAAATTCTTAAGATGAAATCCTATTTAATTCTTCACAGGTTCATCAAAATGAGAGAGAGTCCACTTTTCCATCAAATGATAAAAAATTTTCACTTAAGAGATCTCAAAGAATTAAGAAGTCCCTGTTCGAATGAAAGAAAAATAGGGTATTCTTTTATGAGAATAAGGTCACAGCATATCCCATAGAAAATTATTATGCTTTAGATAATGTCAAAGAGAGTTATAGAGTTTTTTTTTAACCAAATTGGATAGTTTTGGAGAGCCATCTCATTACAATGAAGCCAAGGACATTCCTATTTGGTGAAATGCTATGAATGAAGAGTTGGATGCATTAGCTAGAAATAAAAATATGGGAAATTGTTCCTCTTCCTCAAGGTAAAAAGACAATTGGGTGTAAGTGGGTGTACAAAACTAAATTGAAGAGTGATGGTTCTGTTGAAAAACATAAAGTTAGATTGGTTGCCAAAGGATTCACTTAAACTTATGTTTTAGATTATATTGAGACATTTACACCAATGGCTAAGATGAACACCATAAAAGTTGTCTTGTCCTTAGCCACTAATTATGAATGGGAAATGTATCAAATAAATGTTTGAAATGCTTTTCTCCAAGGGGAATTAGAGGAAGAGGTTTATATGAATATTTCACAAGGATACAACATTAAAGTACGAATAACACATGTATGTAAACTTAGAAAAGCCATTTATGACTTAAAACAATCACCTAGGGCTTGGTACTCTAAGTTGTAAGGTGCATTAACTTCTCAACATTTCAAGATTAGTAGTGCTGATCATTCTTTATTTATCAAACACTATAATAATGGTATTACAATTGTAATAATTTATGTATATGATATAATTATAATCGGGAGTGATACTTTAGAAATACAAAACACTAAAAACTATTTAAAGTTTACTTTTGATATTAAATACCTTAGATACTTACGATATTTTCTAGGTATAGAAGTTGCTCATTCTAATAAATGTCTTTTTCTATCCCATAGGAAATACACACTTGATCTTTTGAAAGGAACAAGTAAGTTTAGAGGGAAAAGAGCTTCAACACCATTTGAAGGACAAGCCAAATAGAAAGAGGGCAAGCCAATTCAAAACATCAAACAATATCAAAGAATTGTATGTAAGTTAATTTATTTAACCATTACTAGACCTGACATTTCTTTTGCTGTGAATCAGGTGAGCCAATTCATGACATATCTAATGACCAATCACATGAAAATGGTAGACCAAATACTTAGATATCTCAAAGAAGCACCAGGACAAGGAATACTTATGAAAAAATATGGACATCACCAAATTCTAACCTATACGGATGCTGATTGGGTAGGAAGTTTTGAAGATCACAAGTCTACAACTGGATATTGCACTTTTGTTGGTGGGAATTTGGTGACTTGGAAAAGTAAAAAGCAAACCGTGGTGGCCAAATCAAATGCCGAAGCTAAATATAGAGCAATGGCTTCAACCACTAGTGAATTGATATGGTTGAAGGCATTAGTTGAAGATTTAGGTTTTAACGTGGAGGCACCAATGAAGCTGCATTATGATAATAAGTTGGCAATACATATTGCAAACAATTCAGTGTTTCATGAGAGAACAAAGTACATAGAGGTAGATTGTCACTTTATAAGAGAAAAGTATTTGAACAAGATAATCTCAATGCCTTATGACAAGAGTGAAGATCAATTGGCGGATGTGTTCACCAAACCTCCAAGTATTTGACAACTCCACAAGTTCATTAGCAAGTTGAACTTGATTAATTTATTCAAGCTCAACTTGAGGGGGAGTGTTGAAAATGATAGTTACAACAGCTAATTAGATTTTGGTTGACTCATCATCATTTCACACAATCTAGAAGGCATATTACAAGCATATAAAGAAAGTGGACACAAAAAAACATAAACTAGCCGTTTAAACAGTGATCGTTGTGCACAGTAGCTGTTGTAAATAATAACAATAAAAAAATTTGAAAAACTAGCTGTTACAAACTTATATATATAAACACATCATTGCAAATGAAAAAGACAGAAAAAAACTTCTTTATTGTTTCATCAATACTTTTTTTCACATTTGAATCTTTTTCATTTCTTCATTAATATATTTTTTCCACACCCATTCGAATGTAGGAAAAATAAGGTATTCTTCTATGGGAATAAGGTCATAGCACATCCCATAAAAAATTATTATACTTTAGATAATGTCAAAAGAGTTATAGAGTATTTTGAACTAAATTGTATAGTTTAGGAGAGCCATCTCATTACAATGAGGCCAAGAACATTCCTATTTGGAAAAATGCTATGGATGAAGAGTTTGATGCTTTAACTAGAAATAAAACATAGGAAATTATTCCTCTTCCTCAAGGTAAAAAGACAGTTAGGTGTAAGTGGGTGTACAAAATTAAGTTGAAAAGTGACGGTTTTGTTGAAAAACATAAAGCTAGATTGGTTGCTAAAGGATTCATTCAAACTTATAGTTTAGATTACATTAAGACATTTGCACCAGTGGCCAAGGTGAACACCATTAGAGTTGTCTTGTCCTTAGCCACTAATTATGAATGGAAAATGTATCAAATGGATGCTCAAAATGCTTTTCTCCAAGGGGAATTAGAGGCAGAGGTTTGCATGGATATTTCACAAGGATATAACATCAAAGTACGAAGAACACATGTGTGTAAACTTAGAAAAGCCACTTATAGCTTAAAATAATCACCTAGAGCTTGGTACTCTAAGTTACAAGATGCATTAACTTCTCAACCTTTCAAGATTAATAGTGCTGATCATTCTTTATTCGTTAAACACTTTAACAATAGTATTACAGTTATGATAATTTATGTAGATGATATAATTATAACCGGGAGTGAAATTTAAGGAATAAAAAGTATTAAAAACTATTAAAGTCTACTTTTGATATAAAGACCTTGGATATTTACGGTATTTTCTAGGTATAGAAATTGTTCATTCTAATAAAGGGCTTTTTCTATTCCAAAGGAAATACACTTGATCTTCTGAAAGAAACAGGTAAGCTTAGAGGGAAGAGAGCTTCAACACCAATTGAAGGATAAGCCAAAAAGAAAGAGGGCAAGCCAATTCAAGACATCAAACAATATCAAAAAAATTATGGGTAAGTTAATTTATTTAACCGTTACTAAACCTGACATTTCTTTTGTTGTGAATCAGGTGAGCCAATTCATGATATGTCCAATGACCAATCACATGGTAATGGTAAAACGAATACTTAAATATCTCAAAGGAACACCAGGATAAGGAATACTAATAAAAAAATAGGACATCATCAAATTCTAGCCTACACGGATGCTGATTGGGCAGGAAGTATTAAAGATCGCAAGTCTACAACCGGATATTGCACTTTTGTTGGTGGGAATTTGGTGACTTGGAAGAGTAAAAAACAAACCGTGATGACCAAATCAAGTACCGAAATTGAATATAGAGCAATGGCTTCAACCACTAGTGAATTGATATGGTTGAAGGCATTGGTTGAAAATTTGGGTTTTAATGTGGAGGCACCCATAAAGCTACATTGTGATAATAAGCCGGCAATACATATTGCAAACAATCCGGTATTTCATGAAAAGACTAAGCACATAGAGGTAGATTGTCACTTTATAAGAGAAAAGTATTTGAACAAGACAATCTCAATGCCTTATGTCAAGAGTGAAGATCAATTGGCGGATGTGTTCACCAAACCTCCAAGTATTCAACAACTCCACAGGTTTATTAGCAAGTTGAACTTGATCAATTTGTTTAAGCCCAACTTGAAGGGGAGTATTGAAAATGATAGTTATAACAACTAATATATATTTTGGTTGACTCATCATCATTTCACACAATCTAGAAGGCACATTACAAGCATAGAGAGAAAGTGGACACAAGAAGATATAAATTAGCCGTTTGAAAAGTGACTGTTATGCATAGTAGCCGTTGTGAACAGTAACAGTTAAAAATTTGAAAAACTAGCTGTTACAAACTTATGTATATAAACACATCATTGTAAATGAAAAAGATAGAAAAAACTTCCTTATTCTTTCATCAATACTTTCTTTCACATTTGAATCTTCTTCATTTCTTTATTAATATATTTTTTTCACAATATATAATAGCACATCTTTCAAATTCAAAAAATTAGTTGTTATGTTATCTTTTAGTGACTAATAAAAACTAGTTGTTATTTTGTCCTTTAGTGACTAGCTTTTTAAACGCTTAAAATGGGCTTTAGGCTTAATGTGGGCATCCATAAACTAACCAAAAGTTATTTGGGCTTTTCTTCGATTTTTGAATCTTCAATCTCAATCTCTTCATCTTCAACACTCCCCCTCAAGTTAATTTTGTACAAATTGAACAAGTTCAACTTGGAACTCACCTTGAGGAGTTGTTGATGAGTACATGATTTGGTGAATATATCCACAAGTTGATCTTCACTTATCACATAAGGGATGTTGATGACTTTGCTCAAGTACTTTTCTCTTGTGAAGTGGCAATCAACTTCAATGTGCTTGGTCCTCTCATGGAATACCAGATTAGATGCAATGTGTGTTGCCGCCTTGTTATTGCAATACATATACATAGGTGTTTCAACTGAGAAGCCCAAGTCTTCCACTAATGATTTTATCCAAACCAATTCACTAGTAGTAGATGCCATACCTTTATATACTCAGCTTCTGTACTCGATCTTGCAACCACACTTTGCTTCTTGCTTTTCCAAGTCATTAAATTCTCTCCTACGAATGTGCAATAACCAGTGGTAGATCATTTATCCTCGAAGTTACTAGCCCAATCCGCATCTATGTAGGCACATATCTTATGGTAACTATTTCTTCTTATTAAAATTCCTTGCCCCGGTGCTCTTTTTAAGTACCTCAAAATTCTATTCACCATTTCCATGTGTACATTATTTGGGCATGACAAGTGTTGACTTACCTATTGTATAGAAAAACCAATATCAGGTCGTGTAATAGTTAAATATATAAGTTTACCTACAAGTCTTTCATAAAACTTGTTGTCCTTGTATGGTTCCTCCTTATCACGCTCTTTTTCATACTTCTTATCCTCTTTCTTCCTTCTTGGTGCCTCCATAAGTGTTACGACTGGCTTTACTTCAAGTTTTCCTACCTCACTTAACAAATAAGAACATATTTTTTTTTGGGATAAAAATAATTCTTTATTGGAATATGCTATTTCTATAGCTAGAAAATATCGTAAGTTTTCCAAATCTTTAACATCAAATGTATGCTTCAAATATGCTTTAATGTTCTTAATACCATTTATGTCACAACCGGTGATGATAATATCATCCACATAAATAAAAACAATGGTAGATCCCTCACTTGAGTGCTTAATGAACAAGGAGTGATTTGCGTCACTTACTTTAAAATTTTGATAACACAATGTATTATGTAATTTATTATACCATGCTCTTGGTGATTGCTTTAATCTATATATAGCTTTCTTCAATTTGCAAACATGTGTATTAGAAACCATAACATCAAACCCTTGAGGTAGAATCATATAAACCTATTCCTCTAACTCTCCTTGCAAGAAAGCATTCTTTACATCCATTTGATGTAAATCCCAGTTATAATTAGCCGCTAAGGAGAGAAGTACCCTAATGGTGTTCATTTTTGCAATCGGCGCAAAGGTTTATGTATAATCTAAGTAATAGGTTTAGGTACAGCCTGTAACACCCCCTTCCTTTCATTTTTATTCATGTGGCATATAGTACATTGAAATTATCAAAAAGACAAAAATCAACGTCTTCTCATAGTGAAGCAAAGTTTTCATTTATTCAAAGAGTTTATAAAAAGTAACCACATAAATAGTAACAGCTAAAATAGTATTATTTTTTTTTTCTAAAGAATTGTTATGCATTTTAATGAAATCAATGCCTCAGAGTACACAGAAAGGAAATTACATAACAATGGCCTAAACCTTAGATATATTATGCCCTGTCCGAAATCTTAGCCTCAACTGCACTTTCCGGATCCGCTGCCGCTATATCGTAATCACCTGAAAATAATAATCCCACAAAGGGGTGAGCACACCACATGGCTCAGTAAGATAATACAATACTTAAATAAAGGAAGGAGCATGTTACCTGAATTCCTACTTATTTTGGCCATTTCACACAATTCTACACACACAAGTAAATGCATGTCCACATATCAAGGCACATGTTCCAACAAGCATATACTCAATAATGTACACAAGATATTATATCATCTCCTCTAGAACTCTAAGCACTATACCATTTATGAATTCTGTATAAATGTCTCAATTAAAGTAACACTCCTTATGATATACCATATACAGATATTGCAATCTCAATCAGTATACTTTCTAAATGAATCATGTTATCACCTGTGTCCGTTTAAGTTCTATTTCTATTCTTATCAACGAACACCTACATGATCATATAAAATCATTACATAGTTATTCGTATAAATAACGGCTAATGCTGCAGCCCCATACAGAGGAACTGCTTAGAAGCCGATATAACCACGCAGTATCAATCACACACTCGGCCTGAAATAGCCAAAATATTCTAGGTACACAATCAATACCCACATAGGATACAAATATTTCAAACATCTGAATATAGATACAATTGAGGGTATTAATAAAAACGATAAAACTGTTTCTGTATGCCATTTCCACTCTCGAAAGATTGGTAATAGGAATTTCATTGCGTTTACAAGTTATCAATTATACTGAGAAACATCATGGATCATGGTTGTTGTTCTAGGCCACTGGGCCATTTGGAGGACAGCTGCGGATTCCACCTACCCCTCAGGGTACCACAGTCTTAACGTCACATCTCCATTAGAAACTGGCTTACAAGCCCAGCTGAGGGAGAGGGAACATACATATCCGATCCACATATCACAATTATCTCAATACTGGTTCATTACCAGTCTATGTTATCATACATTCATATTATCTCTTTATATTCACTAAAGCAAGACAACCTGACAGTTATACTATAATCATCAATACACGTTCTCCATTCTTTATCCCATACTAGGAATTCTTTCACCTACATTAAACCTTGACTATACTATTATAAGGTCACATATCAATTTAATTCTAGTCGTTCGCTTAAGGGTACGGATGATAATAATGTAAACTCATAAACAAACTTATAAACGTGTAAACTAATAAATCAAATGACCCGCCATACATCCAATACACCTTTTCAATAATATCCTCAAACTTCTCACGTGATCTTTAATCTATTATGGATTCACCCATATTCCTTTCGTTTCACAAGCGTACCAGTGAGCTAGACAAGATTCTATATACTAGAAGTGACGCGGCCTAGATATTGCCTAACCCATTATTTTATTTAAATACTAATTCTCCTTTTTCAAGCTGATGCTAGCTCTCTGTTTCTGCAAGATTAAGTTCTCTCTTATAGACTTGACACTTGCCAAGGTATGATTAGACTTCCGCCATTTTTGCAATTCACAATCATAACAATAATCTATTTGTGACTGCAACTAAAGGTATTCCTAGACCTTCCGCTACATATGAAAACCAGAATACAAAGGGAGGTCCTGAATGACTGTATGAATAGTGTTTCTTATAGGAATTCGGCAAGAGTTTGCCTATACATATAAGCTACCCTACCTGCACAATAAAACTATGACAGTCCTCATACCAAATAAAACACAACGTTTTACTGCCTCATTCACACTAACACAAACAACTCTTAGCAGCTAGAAGTATTCTACCATACAATTTGAATCTAATAAACACACGGATTCCTTTCCTCATAGATTTGTCGTAAGTAAGTAAATTATGGATCGTGGACATGATATCCACCGTACATTTCAATGTATGTATGCAATGGTCATTCGCCCACACCGGGTTCCTCAGACCTACAAGATAGTTAATTCTACCATGAGTTGCACGTACCCAAGGATGCTATGGAAAACAGCCACTTCCAACTATGGGTTCAACATACCCCGCGCCACCATGGTTTTTATTATCATTTTCAATTGCTGTGGGTTCAACATACCTCGAAAGGCACCACAGTCTTATTATCAATACGGAGCCGCTGTGGGTTCAACATACCTCAAAGGGCACCACAGTCTTATTATCAATACGGAGCCGCTGTGGGTTCAACATACCTTAAAGGGCACCACAGTCTTATTATCAATCCGGAGCTGCTGTGGGTTCAACATACCTTAAGGGCATCACAGTCTTACTATCAATAATACTGCTCCGTCCTGAGCGGCTTTACTAGGGTAACGGAAAAACTACCGGTCCATAATTATCCCAATTATACCAGTCATCCACACAGAGTTATTCATAATCGACTCAGCCATAACAACATGACCATTCTGCCTACATTAAGCAAGCAGCATTTTGGTAATTCTATGATAGGTAATATAATTACCTATGCCACACATTTATTAGTCCTTATATTCTAAAAGGACTTCACACGTATGGATTTGTCGTAAGATTAGTAGTACTTAGTTATAAAAAAAACATATTCCACTCTGGCATGTAAATAAACCATAAGACAATCTGGATAAAACGCAGAAGTATATTACAATTCAAACACATGGATACCCTATACCACTATTAATACAAATTCGCAGAACATATTTTAATCAATTATCATATATTGCGTCATTACACGCAATCCCAACATGTCATCACAAATAAAAATATACTCATTACCTTACTACGGCACAGTAATTATGATATACTGACGTATGCACACATGTTAATTCGGTTAGTATCGTAAAACATCAAATGCAACATCTACTCAATCATTCCATCCTAAGGGCATAATTACGTGTGTATATACAAGCGTTCCTACCATATAAATATATGTAAATACAAACATGGGACATACAATGCTGTATAGGTATTTTAGAATACCTAATCTAGCACTGCAGGTCGACGGTAACGTTTTTACGCTTATATATATATATATATATATTTAACACACGAATGTCAACACTTCTAATTGCACAATCATGCCCATTCTCCGTCAATGGGACTTTTCTATAATTTAACCAATTATTATAATATACACTCATGTAATTATAAATATTATAAATATAAAAATCTATTTTTCCACAATTTAAATATTATATTATCTTACCTTCGGGCACCCAGTGCCTATACGAATGATGAAAAATTGTCCCGGAGAGGACATACGCGTTCGAAATACTCCTACGTACGCTACGAAATTTTTCTCGAAAAACGTGCAAGTTACTGTTCACCAAGCACTATTCACGGACACTATTCAACCCACGAAATTTTGGTTTCCGTTTCACGAACGGGATGCACCATCGCGATCCTTGCGATGTCGGAATGCTGTCCATGGTGTCCATATGCCACAAAACACAAATTAAAGCCTTCAAAATCACCAATCATCCTAAATGTTCAGATGTTAAGGAACCTACTTTGGACCCTAAAATCATCATCGAAACCTATTCCAAATTGAAATCTAAACATACCGCGTCGAAGTACGAGTGTCGGAGAACACACTGGTAGGTTTGGATTCCACCGGAGCTGCACCAATCGCCAGAAATCTTGCCGGAAATACCCCTTCCCGATCAGCCTTCCCACGCTGGAATCCGGTGACCAAATGCCGGAACGGGGCACACCACCGTGAAGAGGGCGGCGAGACGGTGCCAGACGCGCCGGAGGTGTCGGTCAACTCGTCGCCGTTCGCCGTGAATCGCCGGTCAAAATTCACGTCGGCGGAGCTGTGGGCGGCGCGTGAGGGCGCGTGGCAGCGGCGATCGGGGCGGGGTTGGCGGCGTTGCACTCGCGGCGGTCCGACGGTCCTCCACTCGCCGGTGGTGAGGTGATCTGAGGTCCGGTGACGA
>CP135541.1:5179478-5195628 GCA_032402905.1 Khaya senegalensis
AATGTGGGCATCCATAGACTAACCAAAGAGTTATTTGGGCTTTTCTTTATTCTTTGAATCTTCAATCTCAATCTCTTCATTTTCAACAGTTATCATGTGATGTCATAGGAGCAGTCCATGAATCAGAGTGAATTAATTCAAAAATATCATCACATTCATGTTCCGATAGTACAAAAGGAAGTCTAGTTTGTTTTCCTAAAATACATGCTTCACACTTAGAAATGTGACAATCATTTAAATTAGGAACTAGACAATTCAAAATGTGATTAGAATGATGTCTAAGTCGTGCATGCCATAGCTCATGTGCATTGATTTGTTTAGTGACCTTAAAAGCTTGTTTCGCATCATTTAGCATGTAAAGACTATTTTGAGCACAACCTTCACCAATCTTCTTCTCAGTTATAATATCCTAAAAAATCACTTTTTTAGGACCAAAGATAGCAATACAATTTAAGTCCTTAGTAAGTTTACTAACTAATAATAGATTGGAATCAAAATTAGGTATATAAAACCCTTTAGTATATTTTGACAATAAATCCAAATCTGCTGTATAATTAATGGGTACATGCTTTTCATTAGCAACTTTGACACTTTATATTTTCTTTAAAGGATATAATCTAGATGCTTTATTTATGTTTCTAAACATATGATCACTAGCACCTGAGTCTATAATCCATGGTCCATAATCATTACAAGAGTTAAACTGAGAGTCAAGAAGAGTATTGTCCTCTCATTTGCCTTTGTGAGCATGGTGTTGGGTTCCAAGTGCTATCGAATTGATTTAGAGTTGGTTCTTTATCACCTTGGCAACATCGTCAAGACTAAAGGAGTGAACACTTGAAATCTCAGTAATGGGAGCTCAATGTGCACTTGAAACACCATGGATACATTGATTTGAAATTTTGTCCTTCTTGAACCATTGAGGCATAGTTCTGGGTGAATAAATCAACACCGATCTTTAGAGTGACCATTCTTGCAACAATGGTCACACTTAACCCGATTTTAAATGTTGTTGTTCCCCTTTGACTTAGCCCCTAAGGCTTCAGTTTTAGGCTTCTCTTGAGCAAAAAGAGTATTTATCTCCACCTTGTGATCATGGCTGTTTGTGTCCAAGACACGATGGGCTGTTTCTTCTTTGTTGATCATGTAACAAATCTCATCGAAAGGAGGTATTTCATTGCTTCTTATTATTTAGTTCCGAATATCATTAAACTTGGAGTTCAAGCTAGCAAGGTAAGTAAACACCTTATCCTTATTAGCCCATGCAAGAATGATGGCAATGTCATTAGTTTCTGGCCTATAGGAGTGAAGCTCATCCCAAGCCTCTACAAATTTTTTCAAGTGTTCAGCTGAGCTCATCTCACCTTGGTTAAGCTTATTGAGGAAGGATTTAAGCTCATACACCCTCATGAGATTCTTTTGTTGACCATAGATCCTCTTGATAGAGTTAAGGATCCAAGTTAGAACCATTTTGTCTACTTGGAACCATTCTTCAAATCCATCATCATCCAAAGGTCTCTTAACCCTTATTGTCACAAACCCATATCTACCTTTACCACACAAAGTATTTGTTACAGCCTTGATCTATATGGGGTAGTTGTGGCTGTTTAGTAAAATAGTGGTGAGTTTAAGGGAGGTGTTAGCATTTACTTCCATTATTTTGGAAGTGGTTCGGGTGGAGGCGTTGATGGTGGTTTAAGAATGTGCTTCACTTGGTTTTTGGGTGCCTAAAGAGGGTTCCTCACTTGCCATTTAGATTTGGCCAAAGGATGGAAGATACTTTTCAAGCACAATCGTGAAAAATTAAAGAACAAGAAGAAAAAGAAGAAGGATAAGAACGTACAGCTCTGATACCATGTTAACTTTGATGATCAAAGTATAAGAAGTGAGCTTGAGAATTTCAGCCAAAGAGAGAAATATGAAGAAGATGAGAGAATTGTTTTTCTTAATTTAAAGAATAATGTTACAAGGATTTATATAGGCAAACAACCAACAGCTATAATTGTTTTCCTAAGGTAGGAAAGCTGTAATACATAAAATAGGCTAAACAAATTACTTACAAGTCATAAAGCAATGTTTCCTTTTTCTACTAATTGCAAAACAACTTCCAATGTTTACCATCTTCAAATTTGAATGTTTGAATTCTTCTCTTTGGTTATTGAAGATGCTAATTAGAATTAGGATGCTGACTGAGATGATGATTGGGATATATAGATTCCAATGCAGCACGGTCACGATGCTGGCATAAATCTTGAGATTGGTCAATTGACTCAATCAGTTTTATTTCAACAACAATAACATGCTTTCCATTATAGAACCAGCAAGCTTGTTATGAAAGATTTGTACATTTAATGCCTAATTGGAAAACTAAGACTAATTAATTAAAAACTTAATTACTAAAACCATAATTAATACATCATTAAGTAAACATTTAAGTTATTAGCCACCTTATTTATTGAAGTTCATTGACCATAAATCATTATCCTAATTGGCTGAAATTAAACTCAATCAGCAAATCAATTTCCCTTCATGCAGGTGAGTAAAGTAACAAGTTTGGCTCTTGCTCTAGTAACTGGTCCCATGTATGGCTCTTCTTAGATTGCAGCAACTTCATTTCCATGATGGAGCACATCATTTAGAGCATTATAGGGAATGAAGTGACATTTTCAACAATTTACAATGAAAGCGGCAATATTTTTAAGCATTATATTGCATTTTTTTATAAAAACAATGACATTTTATGAAATCATTTTGCAACATTTTTGTCAAACACGGGTGATGTTCAAAATCATTCTCTTGCATTTTCTACAAAACAATGATGCTTCCAAGTGTTTTTTTTACAATTTTGATAATAATGGCTATGTTTTACTAAATTATACGTTGATTTTAGGGCTTTTAGGAAGAAACGTTGGTGTTTACAAGTATTTTATACAATTTTCGAAAAGAACGGTGGTGCTTGAAGTGACATTTTCAACAATTTACAATAAAAGCGGTAATGCTTTTAAGCATTATATTGCATTTTTTTAAAAACAACGACATTTATAGCATTTTATTGTATTTTTTTTATTAAAAAGCTAACGTTACAGAGTGTTTTACACTATTTTTAGCAAAAATGACAACATTTGAAAGCATTTTCCATTATTTTTTCCTAGAAGTTTGACGCTTGAGGCATTGTGTATCATTTTTAGTAAAAAAGTGAGGTTTGAAATCATTTCATTGCACTTTCATCAAACACGAGTAATGTTTGAATGCGGACTTGCATTTTCAACGAAATGGTGGTGTTTCCAAGTGTTATATTGGGATTTTGATAAAACAGCTATGTTTTAGTGAATCGTAAGTTGATTTCAAGGGCTTTCGGAAGAAACATTGGTGTTTACAAGTGTTTATACAATTTTTTGTAACAACAGCAGTGTTTTAGAGCGTCATCAGGAATGAGGTGACATTTTCAACAATTTACAATGAAAGCTGTGGAAAAAATATATTAATGAAGAAATGAAGAAGATTCCAATGTGAAAGAAAGTATTGATGAAGGAATAAAAAGCTTTTTTTTTAATCTTTTTCATTTACAATGATGTGTTTATATACATAAATTTGTAACAGCTAGTTTTTCAAATTTTTTTACCGTTACTGTTCATAATGACTGTTGTGCACAACAGTCATTGTTCAAACGGCTAGTTTATGTCTTCTTGTGTCCACTTTCTCTATATGCTTGTAATATGCCTTCTAGATTGTGTGAAATGATGATGAGTCAACCAAAATCTAATTAGTTGCTGTAACTATCATTTTCAACACTCTCCTTCAAGTTGGGCTTGAACAAATTGATCAAATTCAACTTGCTAATGAACTTGTGGAGTTGTTGAATACTTGGAGATTTAGTGAACACATTCGCCAATTGATCTTCACTCTTAACATAAGGCATTGAGATTGTCTTATTCAAATACTTTTCTCTTATAAAGTGACAATCTACCTCTATGTGCTTTGTTCTCTCATGAAACACCAGATTGTTTGCAATATGTATTGCCGATTTGTTGTCACAATGCAGCTTCATTAGTGCCTCCACCTTAAAACCCAAATCTTCAACCAATGCCTTCAACCATATCAATTTACTAGTGGTTGAAGCCATTGCTCTATATTTAGCTTCAGCACTTGATTTGGCTACCACGGTTTGCTTTTTACTCTTCCAAGTCACTAAATTTCCACTAACAAAAGTGCAATATCCAGTTGTAGACTTACGATCTTCAATACTTCCTACCCAATCAGCATCCATATAGGCTAGAAATTGGTGATGTCCATGTTTTTTCATGAGTATTCCTTGTCCTGGTGTTCCTTTGAGATATTTAAGTATTCGATCTACCATTTTCATGTGATTGGTCATTGGATATGTCATAAATTGGCTCACCTGATTCATAGCAAAAGAAATGTCAGGTCTAGTAATGGTTAAATAAATTAACTTACCCACAATTCTTTGATATTGTTTGATGTCTTAAATTGGCTTGCCCACGTTCTTTTTGGTTTGTCCTTTAATTGGTGTTGAAGCTTTCTTCCCTTTAAACTTACCTGTTTCTTTCAAATGATCAAGTGTGTAATTCGTTTGGGATAGAAAAAGCCATTTATTAGAATGAGCAATTTCTATACCTAGAAAATACCGTAAGTATCCAAAGTCTTTAATATCAAAATTAGACTTTAAATAGTTTTTAGTACTTTTTATTCCTAAAGTATCACTCCCAGTTATAATTATATCATCTACATAGATTATCACAACTGTAATACCATTATTAAAGTGTTTGATGAATAAAGAATGATCAGCACTACTAATCTTGAAATGTTGAGAAGTTAATGCACCTTGCAACTTAGAGTACCAAGCCCTAGGTGATTGTTTTAAGCCATAAATGGCTTTTCTAAGTTTACACACATGTGTTGTTAATACTTTGATGTTGTATCCTTATGGAATATCCATGTAAACCTCTTCCTCTAATTCCCCTTAGAGAAAAGCATTTCGAACATTCATTTGATACATTTCCCATTCATAATTAGTGGCTAAGGATAACACAACTCTAATGGTGTTCATCTTGGCCACTAGTGCAAATGTCTCAGTGTAATCTAAATCATAAGTTTGAGTGAATCCTTTAATAACCAATGTAGCTTTGTGTTTTTCAACAGAACCATCACTTTTCAACTTAGTTTTGTACACCCACTTACATCCAACTATCTTCTTACCTTGAGGAAGAGGAACAATTTCTCATGTTTTATTTCTAGTTAAAGCATCAAACTCCTCATTCATAGCATTTCTCTAAATAGGAATATCCTTGACTTCATTGTAATAAGATGGCTCTCCTAAACCATCCAATTTGGTTAAAAAAACTCTATAACTCTTTTTGACATTATCTAAAGTATAATAATTTTCTATGGGATGTGCTGTGACCTTATTGCCATAGAAGAATACCTTATTTTTCTTCCATTCGAATGGGGACTTCCTAATTCTTTGAGATCTCCTAAGTGAAAAATTTTGATCATGTGATAGAGAAATGGACTCTCGCACATTTTGACCAACCTATAAAGAACTAAATGAGATTTCATCTTGAGAATCTAATTGAGCATTAGGTTGCTCATCACTAGGTGTTTCCTCATTTTGACTTTCACTAACAATGTTTTGTTCTTCATTTAATTCTAATAATTCATCAATATCATCATTTTGTGGTGGTAAATCTTGAGAGTTAGAATCCTCATTTTCACTCTCATTCAAACCAATTCCATGATTATTGATTTGATCATTATTTCTTAATAAACTCAACCGATTACCCATAATAGATAAAGAAAGAGAATCCTCGGTTTCCCCCTCATTTCTCACTTTGTCAAAGTATGGATCATTTTCTAAAAATGTAACATTTCTTGAAAGAAATTTCTTATTTGTACATGGATCTAAACATTTATAACCCTTTTTATCAATGCCATACCCCAAAAATATACACTTTACACTCCTATGACTCAATTTATCTCTAGCATGATTAGGGATATGAACATAACAAGTACAACCAAATACCTTGAGGTAAGATAAGTTTGGTTGTTTGTTATACAAAAACTCAAAAGGAGATTTTTCATTTAATAATTTAGAAGGCATTCGGTTAATCAAATATATGGCAGTGAGAATGGCTTCATTCCAATATCTTTGGGGACATTATAATGAAACATCAATGATCTTTCTACATCTAAGATGTACCGATTTTTTCGTTCAGCTACGCCGTTTTGTTTAGGTGTGTAAGGACAAGTTGTTTGGTGAATTATCCTTAAAGTTTTCAAGTAATCCTCAAACGCATTACTAGTGTATTCTCCCTTATTATCGGTCCTAAGAATTTTAATCATTTTGCCAAGTTGATTTTCAATTAAGGATACAATTAAAGATTCACTCAAACACCTAATAATAAGCAACCTAATATTCAATTAGATTCTCAAGATAAAATCCCATTTAGTTCTTCACAGGTTGATCAAAATGAGAGAGAGTCAACTTCTCCATCACATTATCAAAATTTTTCACTTAGGAGATCTCAAAGAATTATAAAGTACCCATCCAAATGGAAGAAAAATAAGGTATTATTCTATGGGAACAAGGTTACAGCATATCTTATGCAAATCAAGGAGCAAATGAAACTCAATTAGAAGTCTTCGATGTCAACAAGGTCAAACATCTAATTATGAGTCAATGCACCCATTGGAGTGGCCTAGTAGACCTATAACAAGGAGTCGTGCAAAAAAACTTAAAACAATTCTTTTTACGCACATTTAAAAGTTTTTGTGTGAAAGTGAGATGCACAGCGACATTGAGGGAGTCCCACAGCTTATTACTATTATTTATGCATGTTTAGAATAATTAATTAAAAAAGTTAGCTATTATTTAGAAAGTTAATTAGTTTAATTTATTTTAATTATTTTTATTAATTGAGCCATCTAATAATTGACTAATTTTATCTTGTAGGACATGTCGAAAAGAAGCTTCCTTAACTGTGAGATTTAGTCAAAGTGCATTAATCATACAAATCTGGATATTCTAAAGACAAGTAAGGAAAGATGTAAGCAATGGAGTGCAAGATAAAATCTTAGCCAAATTTATACTTTATATATTAATTATTAGATTTCTTAATTCTGTAAACTTTTATATATTTTCCTAAATTATCTTAGGAAAGTTTTTATTCTAATTCTACTAGAATTAGATTTAAGACTATTATAAATAGTCTTCTTTTTTTTTTCAAATAAAGAAAGTTTTGCTGGATAAAAAAAAATTGTGAGGAATTATTTTCTCTTCATTGTTCTTTTTTACAACTTAGAATTTATCAAGCTCACTTATGGCGTTCTACCTAGGCTTATCAATAATTCTTTGTTGTTCCATCAACAAAATTCTTGTGGCGTCAAAACCTTCTGAAATACTTAATTCTTAGACTTTCCTTGAAACTTCGCTTCCGTGATGATTCGTTCCTTTCGAGGTTCGCATCATTTGGTATCAAAGCAAGGCTTTAGAATTAAGGTTCATTCTATCCTTTTTTTTATTTTATTTTTATTATTTTTCTCTCTTCTTCTTCTACCATCTGTTTGTTCTATCTTTAATTTTCATCTTTTAACCTCAAAACTGAACCAACCAGCCACCAAACCACCTTGACCGTGACCATCATCCTTGGTTCGTAACTTCTAAACTGGCCACGTGCACCCTAGGCAATATTTCTTGTTTGTCCTAGTTACCTTATTGGTTCCATATTTATTTTAAAAAAATAAAAATAAAAAAGAAAAAAAGAAAACAAAAAAAAAAAGAAGGCAAATTGCAAGAAAGGAAAATATCATTAAATGTCAATTAAGACCAAAATATTATGTCAATAATTGGGAACCAAAAGCTACCAAATTTTGACCAAATTTCCTACAATTTTTGGCAACTAAATTAGGACTTTACAATTTTCAACATTTACCAAAATTACATTTCCAGCTAAAATCACAACATATTCAACTACTTTACCAATTCTTTCCACTCCTAATTATACCAATTTTATCATATCAAAACCTAACCAATCTAGCCAATACCTAAACTTACCAAAAATTTTTCTTACCACTTCCTAAACTGACCACCTTCTAAGCCACCTAAATCTATAAACTTTCCTTCTTTTGTTCTTACCACTGAGATTGAAAATTTTCTTGATTTGTCTCTGGTTGAACAACGCAAACAGCTTTAATTTGTTTGAGAGTTCAATTAAGAGCATACGAAGAGAAATTGAGTGGAAAAAGGCAAAGAGAGTGAGCATCCCTTATAAAAGCCATATTAAGAGTGAAACACGAGAGCTGTGAGTATATTGTTAAGTGACAAGAAAAGAAAGAGAGCTTTGTGAGACCTATTTTGCTATTCCAATCTTCTTTTTCAGATTTAAAACACCATGGCACACAGAGACAAGATCACTGATAACCAACCAAAATATGTCGATGCCTTTAAATTTGATGCATTACAAGGATATGTTTTGAGAGTTGAACGTGTAATGAATGATTACCGTGATTTGCTAGAGAAGACGCAAGCTACTGATATGAATCAAGGAACCAAACCCATAAACACTTTAACTCACCAAACCCAACTATATTTAAACACCAAAACCCAATTTGGTCAAATTCTCAATTTTTCTTTAAACCATTCAGCCCAAGCCCCATTTAAAGACGCAAGTTATTCCCTTGGTTTAACCATGATCACTTGGGCCAATGATATTTCACTTGCTTAATTGCTACATCACTTACATGAAGCAAATCAAGAAAATATCCATTTGGAGGAAAAAATGAAAAATTGGTAAGTTTAAAGAAATTTAAGTTAATTAGTGTTTTATTTTATTAGTTTATCTCTTTTATGTCACTTTAGAAGTTCCAGCAAGTAAGCTCAAATCATTTGCAAGATCCAAGAATGCATTTATGGAGGATAAGAGGCTGACTACAAAAGTTACAGTATTAGGCCAGGATAATTTATACATCAACAAAGCATTTGTATCCATTTTCCATTTTGAGATTGTCTTATATGTTAAGTAATTGTCATTGCTTTTGATCTTGGAAAATATATTAGTGTTATTTTATTTTGTATTAGACATTTTAAAAGGGTCTCCAATGCTTTGTAAGGGGAGCTTTTTCTGGTGGAAAAGTAAAAATTGAACATTGAACTTGTTCTTCAAGTTTAAACAAACCTTTATCCTAAATTTTCTTGTTGCTGGAATTTAGGTGGTGGTTTCCTTGGTTGGTGGCTTTGCCTTTATGCCTAGGATCAATCTTAGCTATTTCGATTATTTTCTCTTCATTTGATTCACACTTTATTCACCTGTTAACATTGCTAGAATTTGTTAAAGATCCACATCAAGATTGGTATCAGAGTTTTGGTTTGGCTGAGGTGAGTTCATCTACTGCCTTTTCTTCACTTGTTGATTGAAAGGAGAAGTTGTGTTATATTTGTAGAGTTGTTTGAAGTTGCTGTGAACATTGAAATTGTAGTAATTGTGGGCTTAGGTGTGTTGTCTATTGTGGATTGCATTTTGGTTGTTGTTAGAAACTTTTTGTTGACTGTTTTGAATCTCTCTAGTGAAAAAAAAAAAAAAACAAAAACAAACCCCCTTAAACCCAAGTACCTCATATAATTCTTAGATCTCATTACTTAACACATCACCATAAATACTATCCAAACACTGCTTCAAACACTTTACCCAAACACTTTACTCAAACATTTAATTTTCCTCTAATTCTCAAATGACTAACAGAAGCTCTTCCTCTTCCCCAACTCCACCATGGGAAGTAGGTCAATTAAAACTTCAAGAGGAAATAAATGATCTTAAGGCTACATTAAACCAAGTAATTCAACTCTTCCAAGAGCAAGCAGTTCAAAACCGACAAAATTGTCATCTACAAACACGTACTCCTCCACCTCGCAAACCAACCACTTGCCCAAGACATGTAAGACAACTCCTATTACCCAGAGATTATGAAGAGAAGGAGGTTTATTCCTCTAGTGATAGTGATACCAAGGTTGTAAGAAGGAGGGATTGTGATAATGATAGGGGCTTAAAAATTGACATTCCAGAATTTAAAGGGAGTTTGAATCCAGATGATTTTGTTGATTGGTTACATGCTATTAAGAGGGTTTTTGAATATAAAAGGTACTCTGATGAAAAAAAAAATGTAAGTTGGCTACCTTTCATTTCAAGGATTATGGTTCACTATGGTGGAAAAATGTCAAAAAGCAAAGAAGTTATGAAAGAAAAGATCGAGTTCGTTCTTAGGAGAAATTGAAGAAACTTCATAAGAAAAGGTTCTTCCCTGAATCATATAGGCAAGAATTGTATTTAAAACTCCATACACTTAAGCAAGGAGATGGTAGTGTAGAGGAGTATATTCGGGAATTTGAGAAGTAGATGATGAGAAGTGATTTACCAGAAGTTAAAGAGCAAACTATAGCCCCTTTTTTGAGGGGATTAAAGCTAGACATAGCTCATATGGTAGAGTTACAGCCTTATTACACTTTTGAAGACGTGTACAAACTTGCAGTTAAGGTTGAAAAGCAAACAAAAAGTGCAAGGGTGATAGGTTTCACTAAGGAACCTACCTTCATTAAAGGTTCCTCCTCTTATTCCAAGCCTAAATTCACTCCAGAGGATAAGGGTCATGGCAAAATCCAAGAGCCTTGAAAAGACTCTCCCATTCCTCCTAAACATGGCAAAAATAAGTTTAGTGGTAAGAAATGTTTCAAGTATCAAGGGTATGGCCATTTCCAAGCTAATTGTCTGAACAAAAGAGTAATGACACTTAAAGACATCCAAATAATTGAAAAGTCAATTGAAGAAGAAGATGAGGTAGAAAGTGATGAAATGGCAGCCGAACAAGAAGAAGAAATAGTGGAGGAAGCTGATTGCGGTTCTATGCTCGTATTGCGGTGTGCCTTACATACAAATAAGTCCCTAAGAATATCAGAGGCTGAATATTTTTCAAACTCGTTACACCATCAATAATAAGGTGTGTACAGTGATAATTGATAGTGGAAGTTGTTTCAATGTGGCCTCTATGACACTTGTGGAGAAACTTGGGTTGCCTACTGCACCACATCCTCAACCTTACAAGCTACAATGGCTGAGTAATGGAAATAGTCTCCAAGTCACAAGGCAAGTATCCCTTTCTTTCTCAATTGGGAAGCATTATAAAGATGAGGTGTTGTGTGATATTATTCCAATGGATGCTTGTCATGTGCTATTGGGCTGTCCTTGGCAATTTGATAAGGAGGTCAAACATGATGGTAGAAAGAACAATTATTCTTATCCCATACCTATTTGCAATAAAATGAGGATTGGGTCAGGATGGGGATGCCATCTCCGTTTCTTAGCCTGTATTTGCCCCATTGCCATTTCTAATGATAGGATAGAAATTAATTTAATCAAATTCATGGAATTGAGTTGAATGAATCTTTAGATTAAAATTTAAAATTGACTCCAACTTAGTCTAAACAAAACAAAACAAGAATATTTAAAAACTCAAAATATTCCAATCTTGCCTTCCACAATTTTTTTTTTTTTTCTAAATCTATCAATCAAAAACTATTCTAATTCACAACTATCTATTTTACCTTTTTCAACCTTAAACTCCAAGCACTCTAATTTAAAGTAGGAGATAAAAATATTCTTAATGAAATAAATTAAAAGACATATAATAAAATTCACAAAGGGCTACCTAGTTTTTATTGGTTCTTGGAATGGTCTTTTCATGGGCAATAGTCTAGCACGGGACTCTCTTTCAACGTTCTCAACTCCTTTGGCTTTCCCAAGCCTTGCCACAAGTCTTTTATTGCCCTCCAACCCTCTCGCCAGCCATAGAATATACCATCCCCTTAAATCTCTTATATCTTCTCTAGTGCACTCATCACATTTATAACAGTCTATAACCAAACAAATGAATAAGTATTTCTACTTTTAAATTAGTACTAAAATAGTGCTAATTAATACTTCCAAACAAGCACTTAGCATTAACGTGTAAAGCATTCCAATTGCGAATTAAATTTGATAAAGACTTTTAAAATAAATAATCAAACTAATGAATAAATACACATATAATGTTAATTAATATTACCAAACAAATCTATAGAGAGATAGTTTAATTGATTTGATTTTTTGTAGTGAATGCAAGTGGTTAAATGATCAATTACCTCTCACATTAATATGAGATGTATGTGTGTGATATTTTTTTAATATATATTATCAAACAAGTCATATTTGAATGTAGTCTAATCTAAATCTTAACTAGCAATTTATCCTCACACAAGTCTCTGACTATGTTAAATTTTAAAATATATATATATATATTAAAAAAGATGTGTATATATCACCAAATAGGCCCATTACATAATCGATTGTTACAATATAATTGACAAATTATAGCAAAACAAAATTTATGAATTGCCTAGGATACGTCAAATGTAAGGATGCATTCAAAGTATTAAATGCTATATTTATGTTGATTGCCACTTGATAATCAAACATTGTACAAGAGAAGAGGATAACTGGTTACAAAATCGATTGTCCCCACAATTATTAAAGTAATATAAAAATAATAAATTAAAAATTAAAAAATAATAGTTAATAATGTAAATATTAATAAAAAGTATTTACAATTATTTAATTATTTTAAATTATAATTTCTACTATTGTGTTACTTATTTCAAATTTATTTTACAAATATTTTAATTTTTGTGTTAGTATTTTAAATTTTGTGTTACTTATTTCAAATTTTGAGTAAAGACGTTTTAAGTTTTGCATTGCTAGTTTCAATTTTTGCATCGTTAGTTTTAACTTTTGCATTCATATTTTGAGTTTTGCATTACTTGTTTTAAGTACTGTGCAAAGGTCTTTCAATTTTTATGTTATGGTTTCAAGAATCATATTAATGTTTCAAGTCTAATGAATAGCATAGCTTGTAGTATAGATATTATAATAAATAGTTGTAAGAATCTGTGTGCACTTGATTTTAACTTTTACATTGACGTTTTAAATTTCCATTACTTGTTTCAACTATTGTGCAAAATGTGTTATAGGTTTTATATTACTAGTTCCAATAATCATGTTAATGTTTCAAAGTTAGTGAATAGATATTTTGTCCAAATATATTGTTATTTGGACAAAAAAGTGCTTTGGTGTTTCAAACTTTTACATTGGTATTTTGAATTTCACGTTGCTTGTTTCAAGTATATGCAAATGTGTTTCAAATTTTGTCTTTTTAGCTTTAAGAAGTGCTTTGGTGTTTCAAGTTAATAGATAATAACCCTATTTGTAGACACCCTAATAAATAATTTTCAGAATCTGTGTGCACCTTTATTTAAAGTTTTTACATTGCTTGTTTCAAGTACTATACAAAAACATTCTAAATTTTTCATTGCTTGTTTCAAATTTGTGTTGGCATTTCAAGTTTAGTGAATAAGCACTTGTATCAAAATAAACCTCATGAATAGTCATATGTACATCCTCTATCAACTTTTACGTTGATGTTTTGAGTTTTACGTTACGAGTTTCAAGAATCACATTAGTGCTTGAATTTTAGTAAATAGTAACTATAGTCTATGGACACCTCAATGAATAATTGTTAAAATATGTGTGCACTTTTGTTTCAACTTTTACGTTGGTATTTCAAGTTTTATGTTGCTTATTTCAAGTATTGTGCAAAGGCATTTCAAGTTTCATATTGTTAGTTTTAAGAGTCATGTTAGTATTTTAAGATTAGTTAATATGTACTCGTATCAAAATACACCCCATAACATGGTTCTATACACCTGGTTTAAACTTTTATATTGGTATCTTGAGTTTCACAAGTTTCAAGTACTGTGCAAATGTATTTCAAATTTTGCCTTTTTGGTTTCAAGAAGTGCATTAGTGTTCCAAGTCTAATGAACAACAACTATGATTTATGGACACCCCAATAAACAATTGTTAAAATTTATATGCATTTGTTTTCACTATTGCATTGGCATTTCAAGTTTTATGATGTTTGTTTCAACTATTATGCAAAAATGTTTAAAGTTTTGTATTATTGTTTCAAGAATCACATTAGCATTTCAAATCTAGTGAATAGGTACTTATATTAAAATACACATTATGACATGACTATGTATACCTTATTTTAACTTTTATATTGATGTTTTAAGTTTTGTATTGTTAGTTGCAAGTACTAGTTGAAGGTGTTTTAAATTTTACATTGCTTATTACAAGCTTTTGCTTTTGTATTTTTAATGTAGTATATAGTAACCATGGTATGTGGATACTCTAAATGAATAATTATCAAAATCTATAAGCACCCCATTAATCTTACACTAGATGTTTTAAGTTCCATGCATACTACCCAACTTGAATTATGCCATCTTCCTACCTTTTATAATTGTACCTAATCTATTAATACAACAACAACAACAACAACAACAACAACAACAATGGTAATAAAACAATGATGATGATGATGACATTAATAATAATAACAATAAAAATAAAACAATAATAGTAATAAATTATTAATCATATAATTTAATAGAGTATTATATTTATTGTATAATTTATTATTATTATAATATCTGAAATTTTATGTTATTAACTCAAGATTCGTAAATTACATACAAACTACATTTTACATCTGTTTAATATTTTATGTTACATATATCATATTTAATGCTAACAATTTTTAATTTAATATCAACCATAATATGTCTTTGTCTATTTTACATTTTAGGTTAAAAATATTAATATTTAAGTTATTATTTAAGATTTTAGGTATGTGGTAATTGAGGGTAGTATTAAAACTAAAATTGAAACAATAATGTTAATAAATAATTATTGTAATATATAAATATCTTTATTGATGATTGAAATAAATTATCTGATTGACTTAAGTAGATAGAAAGTTGGTCATTATTTAAACAATTTTATCGATCAATCAAAACAAATCATATGGCTAACTTTTTTAGTTAACAAAAAATTAATTAATTTTTAAACATCTTTATCGGTTGACCAAAACAAATCATCTGACTGACTTACTCACTTAATAGAAAGTTAATCACATTCTAAATATCTTTATCGATTGATCAAAATAAATCATCTAACTGACTTACTCATTAGGTAGAAAGTTAACAACTTTTTAAATATCTTTATAGGTAGAAAGATAACTACATTTTAAATATCTTTGTATGTAGGTTACAACTAATAGTTATGTGTTAATTTAGCTGGTTATGAGATATCTAATAAGGATGCAACTTAATTGCTAAGATTACATGTAAAATTCCATTGAATATAGAAAAAATTGTGTAAATAGATTACAAAATCTATTATCCAAAAATAATAAGGCTATACAAAATTTATTTTGTCAGAAAGACTTAAATAATTATCACATAAATTTACGTGATAGTTTGAGTTATAAATAGAAAACTATACAATTACAAGCCAACTGCATATCGTGTTACAAATAACCCCTACAGTAAGTATTTCATACAATGAAACTCATCATGGGTAAAAGTATATCAACTAGTAAAATGACCCAAATAATGCACAATGCTTTTAAAAAAAGTTATCTTGTTTCAATCACTAAACAACACGTGTATGTGTAAAAAAATTATTAAGTTATTAGTCTAACTATGCAATGCATATATAAACACACATTGTGGGTACAAACAGTCTTGGTTTAGTCTAATCTTTGTCCGACACCCAAGCAACTATCTCATTTGTACCTGCAAGAATAATAAAAAAAATGTTCTCATAAATAACACATTCTTGTTTGGCATAGCTTGTAGCATAATTTTGAAATTAAAGATTCATTTAAATGGTGGAGTAATGCTTGTTAACATAAAAAGTAAAAATTAATGTCAAAGTGTATGTACTTATTGTTTGTATATATTACATAGTCGCATACAGTATAAATGTAACACCCCCTTCCTTTCATTTTTATTCATGTGGCATATAGTACATTGAAATTATCAAAAAGACAAAAATCAACGTCTTCTCATAGTGAAGCAAAGTTTTCATTTATTCAAAGAGTTTATAAAAAGTAACCACATAAATAGTAACAGCTAAAATAGTATTATTTTTTTTTCTAAAGAATTGTTATGCATTTTAATGAAATCAATGCCTCAGAGTACACA
>CP135541.1:5195720-5215907 GCA_032402905.1 Khaya senegalensis
GGGTATATGCCATTTGTTGAACCTCAATAAGATTGAGGCATACAATCCTTCAATAATATTTCTTATAACAGCTAGAGTATAAACATGTTTCATGTGCCTATTGATATCCAACCTCCATTTTTACCTAGTTATGTCAAATTTAGAAATTTCAACTTAGCTAGCCAATGCCTAATGGACAAATTATACATATTTTATTTAAGTGCTCAAATTGTTAATGATAGCATATGATAATATGAATTAGCAATAATTTCAAGCAACTAAACAAAAAAATAAATTTATTTTGTACCACTATAACTCCAATTCTACAATATTATGCTTTCTAGTTTCTACTTGCTGTTAGAATACGCCCTAAAAATTATTTATGTTATCAGCTTCAAGGATATATTATCTTGTATATTTAAATTGTACACTTATTATTAATGAAAGAAAATATTTTTTATTTATTTACATACATTGCTTTCTTTATTTTGTCATAAATTAAAATAAAGTATATTTACAAATTATGTGAATAATATATTTAATTATTAAATGATATTATTAAAACTATTCTCAACATATGTGATATTAATTGAGCAATGGTATTGCATAATAGACATACTGAATATTTTTGATAAATATTATAAAATAATATTAGTATGGGTAATTATGAAAAAAATCATATTATTAAGATATTAGTATAAATTAATAGTTAGAAAACTATTTTTTGAATATGATAAAATGACAGTAAAATATATAATCAATGATTTGTCATATAATTGTACTAATATACGATGTAATCCTTTAATCGGAGACATCATAGTCAAATTTGATGTGATACACATTGTTCATATGGTGAATAAGTGAAAAACCAATCACATTTTGTATGTTAAAACTAGTTTAGTCATATATTATTTGTATTGGAAACGAATGATAATAAAGATGGAATCTATTGGCTCAATATAAATACAATATTAGAATATTCGCTAATTCTATTCTAATTTGAGTTCCTAAACAAATATTAATAAATACTTGAAAATTAAATCTCTTGCCAGATTGAATTAATGTCATACAAAAAAGTTCTTGTAACGAATTCAAAATATATTGATTAATGATTTGTATTTATATTGGTTTAGAGTTTTGACATACCATGAATCCTTACTTAATTAGAATTGAATAACGAAAAATATGTTATGAATTCTTACTTGATTAAAATTGAACAATGAAAAGATATTACTTACATGGTACGCATAATTTAGATTGATGAAGTACTTTTTCATTATAATTTAGGGGTTATGGCATACTACCGGATATTAACTATAATCGTTGAACTTTTGAAGTATTCAAATCCAAAAAGTTTGAAATAGGTTTACAACTGATCCATAATTAAACTATTATAAGTAAACCAAAACATACATATAGCAAAAAAAATAAAATAAAAAATTTGTTTACTTACTAAGATCCATGCGACAAACTCTAGTATTATATATATATATATATATATATATATATATATATATTTGATCATACTTTTGTATTAGGTAATTTTCAAACCACAAACACAGATGGAATGCCTTTTCGTTTTTACATTATCCACATGATCGGGAATCAACTTGAAGTGCTAGCTCCTGTATTGAGAGTATTAATTATTTTTTGTGTTTTTTTACCTTAAAAGAAAATACGTAAAAGTAAAATTCTAAGCACACATTAAAACTGTAAAATATTATATATTTATAATACTATTTTAAAGTTTTGGTTTAGACCAAAATTATTGGGTTGGACTTTTTTTTAAAACTCAATTTATTTATTAAAGTATATACTAACAAATTTAGTTCAATCTTTACATTATGAGTTTAAGTAAATTTAATACCCAAATAGATTAATGAATATTAGACAAATTTAGGATTCTCTCTCTCTTTCTCTCTCTATATATATAACAAAATTTTCGATCTTAACATGGGACTTAATGAATTCTTGCAATATTAATAATAACAATAAAATTTAATTTTGGTATCAAAAATAGTGAGCAGTGTTTAACATTTACATGATCACACTAATAATTTAATGCATTGAGAGATACTTAAGAGAAAGAAAATATTATCTATAAAAGGTTAGCACCGTTTGAGATAATATAATGGTTAAAAGAAATATATATATATATATATAATTTATATTTATATTTATTTAATGTGAGTGAATGAAGAATTTTTATAATTTTATATTTTTATATAATTTAATGTAAATTACATGACATATTGATAATAAAGATTATCAAAGGAGTTAAATACAAATTTTTAAAAGTTACCCTTAATGATTGATAATTATTGAATAATTGTCAATAAGCCCTTAAAGATATATTTAATTATTTGCTTAATGGTTAAGTAAATATAATTTCTTATAAGTATAAAGATTAAAGTGCAATAAATGATAATTATTAGATAATTATTTGATATGAACTACGAAAGAAATGAATCGTCACGGAAGCAAAGTATTAAGAAAAGTCTAGGAATTAAGTGTTTCGGAAGGTTTTGATGCCACCAAAATCTTCTTGATAGAACAACAAATAATTCTTGATAAGTTTAGGTAGAACGACATAAACAAATTTTATAAATTCTAAGTTCTAAAAAAAATAATGAAGAGAAACTAATTCCTCACAATTTTTATCTAGCTTAACTCTCTTAACATTTGAAAAAAAAAATACTATTTATAATAGCCTTAAATATAATCCTAGTAAAATTAGAATAAAAACTTACTAAGATAACAAAGAGTAATTAGGAAAATACATAAAAGTTTACAAAATTAAGAAATCTAATAATTAATACATAAAGTATAAATTTAGTTAAGATTTGATCTTGTACTCCATTGCTTGCATCCTTTCTTACTTGTTTCTAAAATATTCTGTTTTGTATGATTTATTGAGATTTTCTTAATTAATGCATTTTGACTAAATCTCATAGTTAAAGAAGTTTCCTTTAGATATATTTTATAAGATAAAATTAGTCAATTATTAGATTGCTCAATTAATAAAAATAATTAAAATAAATTAAGTTATTTAACTTCTTAAATAATAGTTGATTTTTCTAATTAATTAATCTAAAAATGCGTAAATAATAGTAATAAGCCGTTGGATTTCCTAATGTCACTGTACATCTCACTTTTACACAACAACTTTTGAACGCACGCAAAGAGGATTATTTTAAATTTTTTAGCACGACTCCTTATTATAGGTGCATTAGACTACTCCAATAGTTTCATTGACTCATAATTAGATATTTTCACCTTATTGACATTGAGGACTTCAAATTGAGTTTCATTTGCTCCTTGATTTGCATCATTACCATTTTACTTTTAGTTCACATTTATCCATTAGTTCACTTAAAAGTTAAGTTTGTAATTTTGGATAAATATCTTAATTATTTAATTCAAAAATGAAATGGGATAATATAAAAATGAGTAACTTTACTCTTTTTAGTTAAGAAAAATAAAAATAAAAACTCTCTTTCTCTAAATTCACCTATTTCTCTCTCTACAATTTAAATGGTGTAGATTATTAGGATATTATAAATTTGAGATCATTTTTCGTCAACTTATCAACCTAACAAGGTAAGAAATTTATCTTTGGTTAATATTTTATACATATATTTGATATATGTTAGATTTAAGTATGTGATACTAATGTTTTTGGGAAGATTTTAAAATTTATTGCATGTTAGACCACAAAATCCTTTCAAATAGTATCAGAGCATGAGGCCATGATTTGCTTGTATTGAAGTGAAAATGAAAAGGAATACACATGGGTATATTCGCCACCTAGGGTTTTTCATGAAAATTTTGATTTTGCTCATTGAATCTAATATGATTGGATGATCAATGATGATGTTATGAACCCTTGGTTGAATTATTTTGTGTCTTTTAATGTTCTAATATGATTAGAAGTCATAAAGATGAGATTTTGAAAATTATGGGTGAATTTGCATGAGATGCAAGTATGTTCATTAATTTAAGTTCCTTATGATGTTATAATGGCTTAAATGAATATAAAATTGTGGACTTACAATACTATGATTTTTGGACAAGCATGAATTTTGGTGGAAAATTGTTTTTCATCAAGTTGAAATATGGTTAATGATGAGTTTTAGATGAAAAAGGATGTGTGGAAATAAAAGTGTTTTATTTCCTTAATTCCACATTTTAATCATTATGAGTTGGTGATGAAAAATATTTCATCATGGTCTTAAATGTGTGTGTGTGTGTGTGTGTGTGTGTGTGTGTATTTATGTAGTGAATTGAATTTGCTTGTTGGTGTAATTGACTAGTTGCATTTGATATGTATTTAAAATGTTTAAATGCATATGCTTATGGAAATATCTTGTTTATGTATTTAATTTGATTATATCCATCTTTTAGAATATATATATACATATTTGATGTATATATATTTATGTGTGTAATTTATACATTTCACTAAGCATATATCTATACATATACATATATACACATGTACATGAATATGTTTTGTTGTGTGTTTATATGAATATGTGTAAAAATGAGTTATTGAGTAGAAACAAACATTATGTTAATTCACCAACTCAAACAAGCAATATTATGATTTTTGATTTGACCGGCTACCTTAAAATGACAAACTAACTCAATAAATATCAAAAAAACATTCTTGTGAGATAGAATATTATAACGTACAAGCAAATCAATAAAAAATTATAAAATAATGTGTAAGTGTTACACGTGTATTAACGATTAGAGAATTATGAATAAATATATGCTATAAATTTTTAACAAAAGCATACTCTTGTTTATATGATATACATATGTATATTGGTTAGTGATAATTTAATTCATGAGATGAATAAATTATGATAATAATAATTTGCATATTTGTGATATGTATATGATACATATTAAAATAACATGTATGTTAACTCTTTAATAAAATTATTAAATCTATGCCTCCCATAATGAAATAATAAGGAATTCTATAAATTGATATTCTATTCTAAGATGTTTATTATGTGAAAGGCATAGTATTGATGTTATAAAATTTAGTTATTTGGTTCTTGAATATGTATTTTTATCTGAATCAATATTTTTATTATGTGAGTTGATAATAAGAATTACATTTTAAGATAGGATAATGGTTCAAATTTAACTAGTTTAGGGTACCAAGATTTTTATTATGTGAAATATCTGAAGTTAGGGTTAAAAAAGTAAGTCAAGTTTTACATGAGATGTAAAAGAAAAGCGTTTTTACTTATTGAATTAATTATATGAGGTTAATTAATTTTAATAAGAATTTTATTCCTCACTAAAATTTAAATTTATTAAAATCCAACAAAATTTTTAAATCTTGATTTAGAGAGTGTAGGATTCAAATTAAATAGTGAGAACTAATATGATTAACATTTAAAAAAATAATCAAAATATTTTATTGTTATAATTTAAATTGTTTGAAATATACAAAACACTAATCAATACTTTATTTCTTTTAGTTTTTCATTATTTTAATAGAAACAAAAACATAAAAAAAATCAAACAATATTCTCTTAAGAATATTAGATAATAATATTTTAATGAACTAAAACTTTAAGGATTAACTAAGAAATCTAAGAATAGTTATCAATTTTGAAAAAAATTGTTTATACTTTGAAAGCAGCTTTATCACTACGGATTGATGAGAATCCTTTATAAGATGAACATGAAGCGTTTAATAGATGACATGAGGATAATATGAGAGCTCGAGGCTACATGTTAGAATCAATGAATAGAGAAAAGCATGATATTGTCTATAGTATTTATGATATCCTTACCACCTTACAATAGTTGTATGGTGAGAATTCTAAGATGGTGGAATATCATTATGTCATTAAGATGATTAATTTTTTTAGGCAAATGGATGTATATAGGGTGGTCATGCCAGATTGTGTTAATGTAAATTTGATTCTCCAATTCCTTTCAGTTAATTGTAAATTATATATAACTAATTATAATTTGAATAGAATTGAGTTGACTCTTATTGAATTGGTTAATGAGTTTCAAAAGTTTTACAAACAAAATAATGAAGAGAAGGAATATAAAGATGTCTATATGGCTTCAACTACTGGGATTAACAAAAAGTCATGAAAAACATAAAAGAAAGGGCCAAAAGCTGGTCTAAAGAAAAAAGAACTTGAAGAAAGCTTAATCCAAAGTAAGAAAGGCAAAAGAAAAGGAAATTATTTTCACTGCAAGAAGCTTGGACACTGGAAGAGGAATTATCTTCAATGCCTTAAGAGTCTTAAGAACACTATACAAGTTATGTAAAGCTATAATATGATTGATTATGAATAATCAATCCTAGATACTTAATTCAATAGTTATTACTCACATTTATGTCTTTTTGTACGTAATATCGAATAGTTCTACATTGCGGAAATGAGAGATTATTTTGAGCATGACAAATGGAGCAATAATTGCTACAGAAGTTAGGGGATCTTGTAAGCTTGGATTGTCTATTGGATACATTTTGAATTTATACTCTAATTTATATTTTGCTAAAGTCACTAAAAAAATTATTTCTATTTCTGTATTATGTAAAAATGGTTATAGTGTATAGTTTAATAAAAATGAATATTTATTGTATTTGAGAAATGTATTAGTTGATAAAGCATTAAATACAAATGATTTGTATGTTCTTAAATTGAATAATCATTATTCAATTACATTCATTATCAAGAAAAGAATTTGAAATGAAACAAATCTTAAAATTTTATAACATTATAGATTATGTCATACTAAAGAAAAACGAATGATTCAATTTGGAAAAAGTGAGATTTTTGACTCATTGGATTCAAAACCCTATATAACTTGTGAATCATGTTTTTGAAAAAAAAAATAACTAAATTGCTTTTTAAGAGTAAAGACAAAAGAATTAAAAAAACTGTTGGAACTTATACATACAGATGTATGTAGACTATTCAGCAAAGTAGCTTAAGGAGGATTTGAATACTTTATTAGCTTTATTAATAATATGTCATAGTATGGGTACGTGTATTTATTAAAATACAATTAAACAGTTTAAGGAATTCAAGAATGAAGTGGAGAAATAGATTGAAAAAAGTATTAAAGTTTTGCGATTAGATCGTGGAGGAGAATACTTAAATATAAAGTTTCAAGAAATCTTAAAAAATAATAGAATAGTTTTTCTTTTGACTCCTCATTATACACCACGCTTAATGGTGTAGCGAAAATGAGGAATTATACTTTGTTAGATATGATGTGATCTATGATGAGTTTCATAGATTTACTAATGTATTTGTGGGAGTATGCCCTTCAACCTACTGTGCGCATTCTCAATAAAATCCCTTAAAAATTAATTCAATGTACTCATTATGAGATATGGAGTGGTAAGAAGCCCAATTTCAATTATATGAGAATTTACTATTGTTTAACTTATGATAAATTAGTTAACACTGATAAGTTAGGTGTTAAATCAAAGAAAGATCAGTTTATTGGATAACCTATAAATAGTTTATGATATTATTTCTATTTTTCATTTAATCAAATGGTTTCAATCAGTAGGAATGCACAGAAAAAAATATTGAGTTTAAGGAAGAGTTCTCAGAGCCTTAAACCGACAACGTTAAAGCTAAAATGTTTAGCCAACAAATCTCAATACCAATTATAGTTTGAAGATCCTCTAGAGTGTCAAAACTTCAAGAATGATATAGATTTCTTCATGTGTATAATTTTGACTCATACTTAATGGGAGAAATTGATCATGGTAATGATATTAAAAGTTATGAAAAAACTATCATCGATAAAGATTCAGGTATATGGTTAAAAGCCATGAATTTTAAGATACAATCTATATAAACTAATCAAGTTTGGACACTTATTAATCTATTAGCAAGAATAGTTCCTATTAGTTGTAAGTGAATAATCATGAAAAAAATTAGCAAGGATAGTCAGGTAAAGACCTATAAATCTCAATCAATGGTGAAAAGTTACACTAAAAAATAATGGTTGAATTATGAAGAGACCTTTTCACCCTGCAACTATAATTAAGTCTATCCAAATTATACTAGTCATTACAGTATATCATGATTATAAGATCTGACAAATGGAAGTAAAACTATGTTCCTCAATGAGTATTTTGAGAAAAATATTTATATGAAACAATTATAGATTTTATATCCAGTATAAATAAAAGTAAGATATGAAAGTTCTATAAGTTGGAATATTTAATTATGAAGAAATCAAATCGTTTAGATTTGTGAAAAATCTAGTGAACCTTATGTTTATAAATGAATTAAAGATTATGTGATCATATTTATCATATCATACGTAAATGACATATTATTGATAGGAAATGATGCTAGCATGATGACTGAGGTAAAAGTCCAATTATTTAGAATCTTTTCTATAAAAGACTTAGAAGAATTGGCCTATATCCTTGAAATTTGTGTCTATAGAGATAAAATAAAAAGAATAATTGGATTATCTTAAAAATTGTACATAGAAAGAATACTCAAAAAGTTCAACTTGAAGAATATTAAGAGAGGTCTATTGCCCTTCATCCATGGTCTTTATCTTTTTAAAGATATGGGTTCAAAGACCAATGAAGAGCAACAATGGATGCGTGCGTGCCTTATGCTTTGACCATAGATAATTTAAGTATGTAATGTTATGTACAAGACCTTATATAGTATATGTTGTAAATGTTATAAGCAGATTTTAGACTAATCCAAGGGAGAAACATTGGTTAGTAGTAAAATTAATCGTTAAATACTTAAAAAGGACTAAAGATTTGGTTCTGAATTATGGATGTTCTGAGTTAAACATTCATGGATACTAAAATTCATATTTTTAATTAGATATTGATGATAGAAAATTTATATCAGCATTTATTTTTGTATGTAATAGAAGATCTATTAGTTGAAAAAATTCCAAGCAGACAATGACAATAGGCTCCATTACTGAAGTTGAATATATCGTTACTTTAGACGTAACAAAAGAGGCTATTTGAATGCATAAGTTCGTATCTAAACTTGTGGTTTTAAACATGGGTTATCATATAACTGTGTTTTGTGATAATACTGAAACTATTGCACAACCAAAGGAACTAAAATCACATTAAAGGTTTAAGCACATTCATCATAAATATCACATTTTAAAAGAGTTTATTAAAGTTAAAGAAATAATTATTCAAAAAGTATTTTTAGCGAACAATATCGGGTTGGTATATACACTAAATCCAAAAATATTTTTCATATATTTAACATATTTATTTTTTTATGTATTATGAGATTATTAATTTATATATCATTTGTTATTTTATTATTACATATCTATGTATAACTTAGAATAGTGGGTTTAATTAGTTAGACACTATTTTTAAACGTTCCCAGTTAAACATTATTGTGAATAGAGTAACAATAATACATAGAGACTAATATGTGTAGTGACTGATAATAACATATTATGTGTTATAATATAAAATATCAAGTCAACATATGGACACAAGTTGGTCAACTTATGTACTAGATCAATTTATTATAAGAATGATACATAAATTGTTATCTGAGTGTTATAAGTAATTTTTATAATGACAATAATATATTTAATTCTTGAACTTCAAATTACTATAATTTTCAATATTAAGAATGACATATTTTAATATTTTTAAATATTATTTATAACAAGATAGACTATAAAAAATAATAAGATATATTATGATTTGTGTAGAGAGATGTATGTAATCAAAATAAAATTTGTCTCTTTTATATAATGGAATAATATTTTGAGCCCTTTAATTGAGTGAAATTATAAAAATATATAGTCGTATTCAAATAAGTCAATATGTGATATTAATTTTATTTGTCTGAATAAGTCTATTCAAAATATCAAAAAATTTAAGATTGAGTTATATGAGGATGATATATTTCATACCTTATATTCAATTGAAATATTTAGGAGAAAATGAGTAAATTATACAATAACATTAATTATAAATAAGATGATATTGAACCAGTGGTATTCTCGTCACTTTGATACTAGTGATGTTTTACTAGATGCTGTTCACTTCTTATAATACCAAAATTAAATTTTAGTATTATTGCTAATATTATGAAAACCTATTAAGTTGCACATTAAAATTGAGAATAATAGTAATGTTAATACATAAAGATGAATTTTGATACACATATATATATATATGAAAAATCATAAATTTATCTAGGACTTGTTAAACTATTTCAGTATTAAATTTGACTAAACCTATAATATAAATATTAAATTAAATTTATTAGTATATATTTTATTAAATAGATTAAGTTTAAAAAAAAAAACCAACCCAATAGTTTATGTCTAAATCAAAATTCTAAAATAATATTATAAATATATGATATTATGTATTTTTAGGGTGTGCCTAAGGTTTTACTTTTATATATTTTTTTTTGAGAAAAAGAAACATAAAAAGTAATTTATATTTTAAATATAAGAGTTAACACTCTAAGTTAATTTCCGGTCATGTGAATACTGTAAAATCACAAAGGCATTTAATTTGTATTTATAATTTGATAAGTTGCACAGATTTTGGTAAGCAAAGAAATTTTTTTATTTTTTTTTTATTTTGGTATATGTATGTTTTGATTTGATTATATATTGTTAACTCACTGAGTAAAGCGATAACACATAAATAACTTGACTATCATCTTAAGAAGATAAGTATGAGATACAATAATGAATGACGTTAATGTAAGAGTTTGTTAAGATATACCTTAGAAGTCATTTGTGTTGTTTATTTCAGGGACATTTTGTCTTTTGCGTGTGTGTGTATAAAACTTATTATTAATGAAAGAAAAACTTTTTTTATTCACTTACATATGTTACTTATTTTATTTTTTCATATATTTAAATAAAGTATATTTGTAAATTGTCTAAATAATTCATTCAATTGTTAAATTATATTATTAAAATTATTTTCTATGTAGATGATATTGGATGGGCAACTGTTTTGTATAGTATGTATATTGAATATTTTCAGTAAATATTAACGAGGGTAACGATAAAAATTATATTATTAGAATATTAGTATAAATTAATAGTCACAATCTCTGTAGGTTCTTGTTCAAGATTTTGCAAATTTTCAACCTTATTACTTAGTCCAGTTAAACAACAAACATCAAGTAATGAGTTTATTAAAATACAGAAAAGATGAAAATTCCCTTTTATTCTTTTAATCATGTTTCACTATCTCAAATAAAGTATTTAATTATTTTCAAATGATAAATTTTACATTCATGTCAAAAACATATATCAGTAGATAAAATAACCAAGCAAAAAATGCATATTCCAACTTGCATTTTGAATGAACATGATTTGTTTCTTTTCTTTGAACTAATATGTTTTAGCTTGTTTGTATGTTTTGTAGATAATTTTTGTTGAGAACAAAAAATTGACCATTTTGCTTGAGGAGATTGATGAAAGCTAGCTTCTTAATATATATGGAGGCAAATTGCCACTAGTTCTAGTTCAAAATTGCTAACTTATTAGCATCAACAAATCCATCACAAAACTATTTTTTTGCTTTTTATACTGATAAATTCATTCGATTAAATATTATGTGCACAATTAGTAGACGAACAAAACAAATGCTATAATAAACACAATTCTTTAATGTATTAAAAATTCTAGTGAATTGCATATGTCTTGATCTATAAAGTATAATTGAATAGCCAATGGTAAAATAATATGAATTTGTAAAATCAAATTTCTCTTTGGTGGGAAAAAATATTTATTATGGCACTCCAAATACTAGAACTATTCCAAAATTTCATTCGATATAAAAACTTCCTCTTTGTAATTTTCTATGAATAAATAAACTATTACACACAACAAAATGTATTTTTTTCTATATAATCTAAGTATAAAAAAAGATCATTAGTCAATAGTTCCCACTAGCTCAATCGAACATAAATCTATATGAAAGAAACATATAAACATTATAAGAATTATCATAAGTTTATAGGATTTGGTTTTTATTTATCTTCATTAAAGTATACTAGTACTGTACAAAGAAACAAAAGAATCCAACATAGTTTATATCAAAAACATCATCACTTCTCAACCAACATATATGATATTTCTACAACCATCAAGCCAATACAACTTAAACAAGTTGAATAGCCTAGTTCTTTAATAAATATACTATTGCATTATTTTCCTTACATGTTTTCACTGTAATATATACTTTAGTATAACGATAAAATTAATTTAGTTCAACCTTAACAAGCAATATTAACATGCTTCATCATGGAAATGAAGTTGTTGCAATATAAGAAGAGCCATACATGGGACTAGTTACTAGAGTAAGAGTCAAATTTGTTACTTTACTCACCTATATGGAGAGAAATTGATTTGCTGATTGAATTTAATTTCAGCTAATTAGGGTGATGATTTGTGGTTAATGAACTTCAATAAATAAGGTGGCTAATAACTTAAATATTTACTTAATAATGTATTAATTATAATTTTAGTAGTTGGGTTTTAATTAATTAGTCTTAGTTTTTCAACTAGTCATTAAATGTACAAATCTTCCAGGGCAAACTTGTTGGTTTTATAATATAATGCATGTTATAATAATGAATTTTCAGTCTATGAATGAAGAAGTATTTTGCTAAGTTGCATCCAAATTCTTATTTAAACAAATTCTTTATTTAGTGGCGAATTTCCTATCGATTATTATCAATTTTTCTTCTTTTTATCTTAGAGTATGGTGAATCAACCTAGTAATCTTGTTTATAGCGATCTAATCTTAACAAACTTGATTCACTAATTTTTAATTTCTTTATTTTGACTTTGAATACTGATTTAGAATTTTATTTCCTTATTTTAAACTTCCATAAGCTATCAATATCACATTGCTACTTTAAAAGCGTACATAACCCTACAATTTCCTTAAAACATCTCTAAAGAACCAAAAACTCACTTTAATTATGAATTTCCATCTACTTAACCACTATATCATATCTCAACACCTGTATCCATCCATAAAACACCAAAAGAAAAGATATCCATAAGATTTTGATTCATCATTTAAAGATCCTTGAGGCATATCAGTTGGTATCAGAGCCTATTTAAATCAAGAAACCCATTCACTTGAAATTTTCAATAAGAATCATGTCTAGAGAAGAAGAAACTCATAGTGTTCTAGAGGATTGAGTTTAGATCAAGTTAAGATTTTAGCACTTGAACGCCAGCAAGCAGAAATAAGGGAGCAAATTAATCGTTTAATTAAAATTATGGAGAGGAATACCATTCAGTAACAAACCAAAAAACGTGAACGACGAAAACAACGAGCAACTAAAAGGCCTGATTATTATGAAGAAGATGAACTTGATGAGTCGAGAATAGATGTGATTATTATGAAGAAGATGAACTTGATGAGTCGAGAATAGATGTGATTATTATGAAGAAGATGAACTTAATGAGTCGAGAATAGAGATAAAGTTGAGGAGAGACCATAACAAAGAAGAAATACCAGGGATGATGGAATTAATGTTAAGTTGAAGATTCCATCATTTCGAGGAGCAAGTTCGCCCGAGGAGTACTTAAAATGGGTGCAAAAAGTAGAGAAGGTATTTGAGTATTATGATTATTCTGAATCAAGGAAGTGCAAGTTAACCGCTCTTGAATTTACTAATTATGTCAATTTATGGTGGGCAAATGAGAAAGTCAAGCGAAAAAGGAAAAGTTTAGATAAGGTGACAAGTTGGAGAGTCATGAAGAAATTAATGGAAAGAAGATTTTTGCCAAAATACTACAAATAAGAGCTGTACTTTAAGCTTTAGAGTTTAAGGTAAGGAGGCATATATGTAAAAGACTATGTTAAAGAGTATGAGATGCTTATGATGAGATGTAACTTGTAAGAACCAAAAGAACTAACCATTGTAATGTTCCTTAGTAGGCTGATATATGAAATTTCAAGTAAGGTAGAATTGCAACCATATGTTTCTTTGTAAAATGTGATTAAATTTGTTATCAAGGCGGAGAGACAATTAATGAGAGGAGTGTACAGATCCAGTTCTACTAAAAATATCAGTTCAACATCTACTTATCTGACTTTCATTTCAAAGAAAATAACAAAATTAGCAGAGAAAAGTGGTCCTAGCAAATCATCAGCAGCCATTGATAAAGGAAAAGAGAAAGTGGTAGAAACAATCCTCCAAAACAGAGCTGAGACATCAAATGCTTTCAATGCCTTGGACATGAACATATCGCTTCCAAATGTCCAAATAAGAGGGTAATGATACTTAAGGATTTACAAGGAGATTTAAAGAGTGAAGATAAGGCTGCAGAAGAAGAGGAAGTGAAAAATAATAAGGAAGAAAAGGTAGAGCATGTTGAAATTGAAGAAATGCTTGTAGTTTGCTACACCATAACTATACAAGCAAAAAAGAAAGATGACCAACGTAAGAATATCTTTCATATAAGATGTGCAATTCAAAATAAGGTGTGTGAAATTATAATTGATAGAGGTAATTGTTCAAATGTGGATTCCACTACTTTAGTTGAAAAATTAAATTTAACTACTCTAAAACATCCCCATTGTAATAGGTTGCAGTGGCTAAATGACAATGGTGATGTGAAGGTTACTCAGCAAGTTTTAGTGCCTTTTTCAATTGGTAGATACAATGATGAAGTGTTACGTGATGTAGTCTCTATGATACAATTCATCTCTTATTGGGAAGACCTTGGCAATATGATATAAAAGCCTTTCATGATAGTTATAAAAATACATATTCCTTTGTTAAGGATGCTAGTTAGATTGTGTTGACACCTCTTAATCCATAATAAATTCAGAAAGATAAAATTGAGTTTGAGAGAAAAAAAAAAAAAAGAGAGAGAGAGAGTTTGTTTGTCAATAAAGAAGAAATGAAGCAAGTATTGTTTGATAAAAGTCAATCTTTATTCTTGTGATTAAAGAAGCAATTTAAAGTTGAGATGTTACTCTTCTAACTCAAGTGGAAGCAATTTTAAAGGAGTTTGCTGATGTATTTTCAGAAAAATTATCAAAGGGGTTACCACCAATCAGAGGAATTGAGCACCAAATAAATTTCATACCAAGTGTAACTTTACCAAATCAACTAGCCTATAGAAACAATTTGAAACAGACTAAAGAGTTACAAAAGCAAGTTTCTGAGCTAATTGATAAGGGATATGTTAAGGAATCTATGAGTCCTTATTCTGTATCGGCTTTGTTGGTGCCAAAAAAAGATGGAACCATGCGAATGTGTGTGAATAATAGGGCAATCAATAAGATTACAGTAAAATATCGTTATCCAATCGCAAAACTTGATGATATGCTTGATGAGTTAAATGATGTTATTATATTTTCTAAAATTAATCTCAAAAGTGGTTATCATCATATTAGGATGAAAGAAGGAGATGAATGAAAACCTATTTTAAAACTAAATTTGGATTATATGAATGGATAGTTATGCCATTTAATTTATTTAATGCACCAAGCACCTTTATGAGATTGATGAATCATGTGCTTAGAAACTTTATTGGTAATTTTGTTGTTGTTTACTTTGATGATATTTTGATTTATAGTGGATGTTTAGAAATACATATAATTTATTTAAGGAAGGTGTTTGAAGTGCTGAGAGAAGAGAAATTATATGGCAACCTAAAGAAATGTTATTTTTGCCAAGAACATGTAGTTTTTCTTGGTTATGTGGTGTCAAAGCATGGAGTTTATGTTGATTAAGAAAAGGTGAAGGCTATTAAAGATTGGCCTATTTTAAGTAGTATTGCTGAAGTGAGAAGTTTTCATGGCTTAGCTTCTTTTTATAAAAGGTTTATGAAGAATTTCAATACTTTACTTGCTCATATTACTAAAATTATTAAAAAATGAAGGGTTTTCGAATGGAATAAAGAAGCACAAAAGAGTTTTGAGTTGATGAAGAAGAAGTTGACAATTGCACCAATTTTAACTTTACTTGATTTCACAAAATTTTTAAATTAGAATGTGATGCATCTGGTGTAGGAATTGGGACTGTTCTTATGCAAGAAGGGCGTCCATTAACATACTTTAGTCAAAAGTTAAGTGGTGCACAATTAAATTACTCAACCTATGACAAAAAGTTTTTTGTTTTAATTAGAGTTTTGAAGACATGACAACATTATTTACTGCTCAAGGAGTTTGTTATTCATATTGATCATGAGTCTTTGAAACATTCAAAAGGGCAAAGCAAGCTGAACTGAAGGCATGCCAAATGGGTGAAATTCTTAGAGTCTTTTCTTTATGTGATCAAGTACAAGAAAGGAAATGTCAATATTATAGCTGATGTACTATCTCGGAGGTGCTCTTTAATTTTTATGTTAAATGTTAAACTAATGGGTTTTAAGATACTAGTAGATCAGTATAAAAATGACCCAAAGTTTGCATCAATATATTAGGAGTGCAAGAAAGGAGCCATGCAAGGATTTTATTGACATGATGACTATCTATTCAAGTAAGGTAGACTGTGCATCCCAAATTGTTCAATCCATGAGCATTTAGTGAAAGAAACTCATGATGGAGGTTTAGTTGGTTATTTTGGAGAAAAGAAGACATTATAGGCACTCAAGGAACACTTTTATTGGCCAGCCATGATCAAAGATGTTAAAAGAGTCATAGAAAGATGCATGATATGCAAGAAAGCTAAAAGTAAGGAGATGCCTCAAAGGTTATACATGCCATTACTTGTACCAAACCAACTATGGGAAGAACTAAGCATGAATTTTGTGCTTGGTTTGCCTAGAACGCAGGGGGGAAAAGATTCAGTTACGGTAGTTGTTGATAGGTTTTTGAAGATGTCTCATTTTGCTCCTTGCTACAAGACGGATGATGCTCAATATGTTGCTGATTTATTCTTCAAGGAGATTGCTCAATTGCATGGGATTCCAAAAAGTATTGTTTCAGATTGTGATGCCAAATTCTTGAGTTACTTTTAGAAGACTTTGTGGAAAAAACTAGGAACAAAACTACTCTTTAGCATAACATACCATCCTCAAACTGATGGACAAATCGAAGTGGTAAATCAAACTCTTTCTTCTTTACTTCGAACTATTGGTAACAAAAATTTGAAGAATTGGAATGAATGTTTACCATATGTTGAGTTTGCTTATAATAAAAGTGTGGATAGTGGAACAAAACATTCACCATTTAAGATAGTTTATAGATTCAATCCTATAACTCATCTTGATTTGTTGCCGCTGCCTATTGAAGAGAGAATTTGCTTTAATGGAAAAAAAAAAAAAAGGCTAAGTTTGTCAAATCTCTGCATAAGAGTGTGAAGGAGTAAATTGAAAAAAAAAATGAAGAATATGCACAGTTAGCAAACAAAAGGAGAAAAAGAATTCAATTTGCACTAGGAGATTTAGTTTGGATTCATTTACATAGGGAAAGGTTTCCAACACAGAAAATTCAAACTAATGCCAAGGGCTGATGGTTCTTTTAGAGTTGTTGAGAAAGTGAATGATAATGCTTATAAGATTGAATTGCCTGAAGATTATAATGTTTCTACTACATTCAATGTAAGGGACCTTTCTCCTTACTTAGAAGATGGTTTCAAATACAAGAAAGAAAAAGATTTAAGGGCAAATCCAATTCAACAAGGGGAGATGATGTGCTCTATCATAAAAATGAAGTTGCTGCAATCCAAGAAGAGCCATACATGGGACCAGTTACTAGAGCAAGAGTCAAGCTTGTTACTCTACTCACCTGCATGGAAGAAAATTGATTTGTTAATTGAGTTTAATTTCAGCTAATTAGAATGATAATTTGTGGTCAATGAACTTCAATAAATAAGATGGCTAATAATTTAAATATTTACTTAATAATGTATTAATTATGGTTTTCGTAGTGGAGTTTTAATTAATTAGTCTTAGTTTTTCAACTAGTCATTAAATGTACAAATCTTCCAAGGTAAGCTTGCTGGTTCTATAATGCATGTTATTGGAATAGATTTTTAGTCTATGAATGAAGAAGCATTTTGCTGAGTTGCATCCAAATTCTTATCTAAACAAATTCTTTATTTAGTGGCAAATTTCCTATCAATTCTTATCACTCTTCCTTCTTTCTATTTTAGAATGTAGTGAATCAATTTAGTAATCTTGTTTGTGGTGATCTAATATTATCAAATTTGATCCACTAGTTGTTAATTTCTTTATTTTGACTATTGATACTGACTTAGAACTCTATTTCCTCATCTTAAACTTCCATAAGCTACCATATCACATTACCACTTTAAAATCGTACATAACCCTTCAATTTTCTTAAAACACCTCTAAAGAATAAAAACTCACTTCAATTACGAATTTCCATCAACTCAACCACTATATAATATCCTAACACTTGTATCCATCCACAAAAAACCAAAAGAAAATATATCCATAAGATTTTGATTCATCATTTGAAGATCCTTGAGGCATATCAAATATGTATAACCATTGATAATGATAACTCTACAATTCAATGCTAAAGCTTGATTAGTTATGTATATACAAAATACCAAAGTAACTTAATTATTACAAATTTGCCAAATAAATATGACAAAATAATGAACCAATATAAACTTCACATAAATAAGAATCGTAATATGTACCCAAGCTATCTAGATCAAATGACCAAATAAAATTGATCGACTATAAGTAAAAAGTAACAATCCTATATGTTTTGTTATTAGCTCAAGCTATTTATTTTCAAAACCCATACTCATGGCAATGCATTTTTAATAGTTGAAATTAAATTTAAATTTATAATTAATATATCATAATTAATTCAGGTGTTAAATTTAATTTGAACCATTAAAAGTACATTGATTTAATGGTTAAAAATTAGTATAAGAAATTATGTAAAGTTAAGAGACTTCCGATCTTTTCCCATATATATATATATATATATCTATATAATCTTTAGGTTTATATGTATCTCATACTTAATGGCCTTCTATTTACTAGGGAGTTCGCAATTACCCACACTTAAGTTTCAATACAATGTTAGAAATAGATATTGTTGAAAGTGAAATAACGTTAAATAGAAACACAACGTTTGGAATCCTTTAGTTTAACTTTACCCTAACAAATTGAAAATAACTTTTTTCTTTTTTTTCCCCAAGACAACAAAATGTTAGTGCATTACACTGGGTAAATTCAAAGATTAGCTTTTGTTCAAGTTATAAGTAAGATTTCCGGTCTGTGAAGGGATTTACAAGAGAGAAATTTTTTGCCTAAATTTTTGAAGAAGAAAATGAAGAAGATGCAAACTTGGGTAGAAGATGCATACTTAGCCATGAAGAAGAAATTGGAGCCCTTAAGTGTGAAAAGGAAAAAGTTAATAGAGACCAGAGAATGTGTTTGGAAACCAAGAGAAGTGTAAAGAAGAAGATTGCTAATTTCAACAATAAATCTTAGTTGGTAGCTAGTTTTTTTGATGTTTTAATATACAACAAATCTTAATTGTTGAACCAAAATTAGGTAAATCCAATGACCAAAAGCAATTGTTGTAAAATAACATATGCTGTAACATAATAGTTTCCAAAAGATTTATGTTCAAACGTATAGTAGCCGAAAAGACCAAAAGTCGATACAAGGAAGAAAGCTGAACCAAAAAAATATATCAATTATCATTTAATTAATTGTACAGCAAGTAAAGGGCACATCAAATCAAAAGCACTATTTTCATTCTATGAAAACCAAAATTAAAAAAACAATAGTGAAGACATCCCTATTTTTATAAACTTAAATAGTTAAATTGAACTTGACCATGTTACAATATATATATATATATATAATACATCATATTAAAAAAAATTGAAATCCCTTTAAATTTATTTTAAAACACTAACCAAAAAAAAGAGAAAATTTTGATTTAAAAATTCAACTTTAAGGATATGTTTGTTTTTAGAAATTTATGGGAAAAAAGAAAGGAATGAATAAACATTTATTGTTTGATTGTAAAAATAGAGAGGGAAAAGAAAATTTTTGAAAATTTTTCATTCTCCCAAGTAAAAAAATGATGATTTCTCTCACAAAAGTGAGAAATCATGTTGTACTCTCTAAAATAAATAAACTTTCAATTTTATTTCTTATTTATGCATTTTAATATTTTAATTAATTTCATATAATTATTTTTTTCACTAACTAATTATTTTAAAAAATTAGCAATAT
>CP135541.1:5216120-5230902 GCA_032402905.1 Khaya senegalensis
TATGTATATTAATTTATAATTTTATTTTATTATCTTTTTTATAGTAATTAATATAACTAATTATATTTACTTGATAATTTTAAATATATAAAAATAATAATTATTAATATAATAATTTTTAATTTTTTTTAATTTTTTTTAAAGACAATTTGATTGTAAAATTAAAAAAAAAATTATTATAGATAGTTATAATAGAATTTTATTAATATTATTAAAAATTGACATCTTTTTATTAAACTAATTAAAAATATTTAATTATATAAATATCAAGTTTATATTGTATTCAGAATTAATTTATCAGTGGAAATTCATGTCATCAAAAGATCTATCTCCATTAATAATGACATCATCTACCTAGCTGGAAAATCTTCACAAGGTAAAAAATTTCAATAATCCATTTGAAATCCACTATTATGATTACCAGTCATTGTTATTTTTTCAACCTTCAATCGGGTTTTTGATTGAAATAATCTAAAATTTAAGCCCACTTTTATTTATACCCCAAGTTTTTAAAGTCTTATATTTGGAGTCAAATATCTACTTTTTGGACAAAATGCTCATATTTGTTGTTTGCCTCCTATATAAAATCAAAACTTTCCTGTGCAAAATAAATGAATCGAACACTGTAAACACAACCAAAATCCAACCACAACAAATCTGTGAGATTGAAGTAGGAAGAGATTGCATTTGTTTCACGGTAAGAGCAATGAAAATCAGCAATGGCTCAACATAGATATGTCATATGTATTTTTAGAAATTGAAAATTTTAAATTTGATTCTATTTTGTTGATTTAGAGTTAGTGAATCCTTGTGTAGGGGTTAGAAACTAGTTTAGGAATGGTTTTATGCCTTCAATTTTGTTGATTTCTAGTGTGAATTTAGAAAATATTGAGTGAATCAGTGAGGAAGTTGATAGTGTTTATTGTGCCCTAAATAGAAATCATCGAAGAAATATGAATTACATTGAGGGAAGATGAATTTTATTAAGGGAGTATAGTTAAAAATTTATCTTCTCTTGATCAAATTCATCTAAGGAGTTAGTTATAAAATTTATCTTCTCTCAATAAAATTTATCAAGAAAATATAGTTAAAAATTTATCTTTTTTCAATGAAATTCATCTAGGAAGTTAGTCATAAAATTCATCTTCCTTTAATGAATTTTATCGAGGGAGTATAATTAAAATTCATCTTCCCTCGATGAAATTTATTTAAAAAGTTAGTCATAAAATTCATCTTGCCTCCATGAATTCCATTAGGGGAGTTAGTTTAAAAGTTCATTTTCTCTCAATGGTATAAACTTATTTGTCCAACTTATTTTGTAATAATATTTAGTTTTTTCATCTCTTATATTTTTATTTCTTTTAATATTAATCCAAGAACTTAAAGAATTTTTTTTTTTTTCATCAGTTTCCAGCACATTTTTTTCATTACTTGTTTTCATGTATTTTAAATTTGTAGACAATGTACTGTCTATTTAGATATCCAACCTTAAGCGGACATTAGAGGAGAAGGAAGCAGAATTGGAACAACTTAGAGGTGGAAATACAAGAAACACCACAGAATCTCAAAAAACAAAAGCAGTTTCACCTTTCTGCGTGCCAAGATATGGTATAGCTCCAGCTTGAAGCGTTGTATGAATTAGCAACCCTTCTGTTAAGAGATCAACCCTATACTATTGCATCCAAATTAGGTGGAGTTGGATATGTACTTGCATTTTGACTTTGTATTTGGATGTGTTATCGGTTTTTATATCCAGACATGTTGGTTTTGTATTCGAATATGCTACGAGTTGTGTTTTGATATGTTGTTGGTTTGGAATTGGATTTGTCGTTGGCTTGGTATTGGATATTAAAATCTTGCCTCCGTTGGGATTTGTCTCCTTTGCATGTCATTTGAACTGTGTACTGCTTATGTTGATCTAATTGCATTATTAATTTCCTAACACCATTAACTATTGTCATTTTAAAATTAATTTTGATGGGACTTTGTGCTTTCATATAAAGTAATTTTGCTTACTGCCTCTTTGATTGATGTATTTTGATTTTAATATTATTTCAGTTGATTATTTATTAAATTACATGTATAATTATTTATTAGTTATTAAGACATATTATATTAAACTAATATAATATGAATAAATCTCATAGCTTGGCAAAAGAGAGAAGTTGTTTGCTGCCTTGAAGTGCTGGCCACTGAATCAAGAATTTAACAAGAATTATTAATATGTGTTCTTATTGTTTCAATATAAGAATATAATTATTTTTATATTATATTTGTGATAATTATATTTATAACTGACAGATAATATGTCGTTATTTTATTATTTTATGAATTTATTTAATATAAATTGTGTTTTTATTGAGTATGCATCAATTTTTAAATTAATATTATATGCACAATAGAAATAGACCAATGATAAATAATGAAGATATACATTATGTAGAATATAACATAACATCAATCGTACATAACATAATTACCACAACTGCCGGGCACATAAAGTGAGGGCCATCTTCTTTCTCAAATTATGGACCAAAACGAAACTCATGCTACATGGACAAGTAGTCCATGTATTTGATGTGACTCTCTATGTAGTCAACCTGGTGACAGAGTTGTAAGAATCGCATTCAGTGATTTGCATCTTACCAAGTTAACAGTAGTGACAACCTAGTGCCTTTGCTTCATATTAACTAAAGTATAATACATTTACGTTGAATCAAGTCTTGACTCCTCTGCAATCTCCCTAGTGGACATGGTTTTGGGCATGACGTACTGCATAACATTGATATGCTGTCAATCACAACATAGGATTTGAAGTCCAAAGACATAGGTAGAGAAAAACTGCCTTTTATGCAGGTAGAAAAACTGCCTTTTATGGATTCAAACGGCCAAATAACTGGGAAAGTGCATAAAACAAATGCGGACACTGCTGGAAATGCTGAAATACAGAAACACTGCCACAACGAATGCAAAACCATAAAAATTGTATCAAATATGCATCATATGCATGGACAATGCAAGAAAACTGCCAAATTGCGGTATATGAGCCCAATTCAGAAAATGCATCTAAAATGCAACAAAACTGCCAAAATACAGAAAACAATATAGAAAATGCATCCAAAGTGCAGAAAACTGCCCAAATGCATCCAAAATATGCAAAACAATGCATCTAAAATGCCTCAAAATGTAACAAAAAAAAATGCATACAGAATGGTGAAAAATGCGGAAACACTGCCACTATACAGAAAAACCATTCAAAATGCAACAAAACTACCCACATGCAGAAAATAATGCATTCAAAATGCAGCCTCCTATGTCTTCAATCCTATACCATTTTGGTCCTTTGTGGACCCATGATTCTTGTCCAAATTGCAAAGATTGAAGACACAGGAGACCACATATGAGCCCAATGCAGAAAACAATGCAGAAAATAATGCATTCAAAATGCAAACTCCTATGTCTTCAATCCTATACTATATTGGTCCTTTGTGGTCCCATGATTCTTGTCCAAATTACAAAGATTGAAGACACAGGAGACCACATATGAGCCCGAATGCAGAAAATAATGCATTCAAAATGCAGCCTCCTATCTCTTCAATCCTATACTATATTGGTCCTTTGTGGACCCATGATTCTTGTCCAAATTACAAAGATTGAAGACACAGGAAACCACATATGAACCCGAATGCAGAAAACAATGCAGAAAATGCATCCCAAATGCAACAAAACTGCTCAAATGTAGAAAACAATGCATCCCAAATGTAATAAAACTTCTTAAATGCAAAAAACAATGCATCCAAAATGCAGCAAAACTACCCAAATGCATCCAAAATATGCAGAAAATGCATCCAAAATGCACTATAATTAAAAGCAATAAAAAAATCAAATACTGAAAATATAAGAGATGAAAAAACTGAATAATATTATAAAATGGGTAGGGCAAATAAGTTTGTATAAATGAGGGAAGATGAATTTTTTAAGTAATTTCCTAAATGAAATTCATCAAGGGAAGAAGAATTATACAACTAACTCCCTAAATAGAATTCATTGAGGGAAGATGAATTTCAACGAGGGAGTATGATTTTTTAACTGTGCTCCCTCGATGAATTTCATCTAGGGCACGATGAACATCATCACCTTCCTCAGTGATTCACTCCCCATATTTCTGAATTCACACAAGAAATCAACACATTCAAGGCATGCGGCCACCCCTAAACTAGTTTCTAACTGCTAATCAAGGATTCATTAACCTTAAATCAACAAAATAGAAACAAATTTTAATCTTTCAATTTTTGGAAATATATACAACATACATGTGTTGAGCCTGCCGTCAGTTTTCATTGCTCCTTCGTCGTGAAACAAATACAATCTCTTCTTATTTTAATTTTACGGATTTATTTTGGTTGGATTTTGGTTGTGTATACAATCTCTGATTCATTTGTTTTGCATCAGAAAATTTCAATTTTTAAGTGTAGGAAGCAAACAACAAATAGGAACTTTTTGGTTGGGAAATTTTTGAAAATAACCTTATTTTAAGAGTGTTGACATTTTTAACCAACCCTAAAATAATCTTACCAAAATGATCATTTCGGACAATTTTACCCTCAAACCCTACTTTTTACACTTATAAATACAAACACTTCCCCCTCACATTCGGTTAACTCTCAAATTTCAATTATTTTCAATATTTAGTTGTTTACAAGTCTCAACGGTGCTACAGTATTTCAACCAGAAATTAAAAAACAAGTTTTAATTTTTTTGTCAATTTTTAATTACAAGATGATTTATTGTAACCAATACACGATGAACAGCTTTTCAATTCGAAGAAGGAGTTACAAGATGCATTAGGTTTGTTCGCACTAAGCAACCAATTTCAGTTTCGAGTTTCAAAATCAACAACAGATCGATTTGAGGCAAAATGTATTGTTATGTGTAAATGGCTGATTCGGGCAACCAATACAGATGGAGAAGGTGGATATTGGTCTGTTAAACGATTTGAAGCAGATCACACTTGTCGAAGCGACCAACTACAGCCAGGCCACCGACAAGCAAGTAGTCGGTTTATTGGTGAATTTGTAATGGATAAATTTCAGGATCCTAGTAGGATTTATACTCCAAACAACATTCGAGATGACATACACCGAGAGTTTGGGGTACGTGTGTCTTATCGTAAAGCATGGCTAGCCAAAGAAGAAGTATTAAAATTAGCTTGTGGGGACCCAATCGAATCGTTTAATTTACTGCCACAGTTTTATTATGTGTTAAGGGAAAGAAATCCAAGTACAATAACACATATAGAAACAGATGAAGACGACAATTTTCTGTATTTTTTCATGGCACTTGGGGCATCTTTAAGTGGCTTTCGTACAGTAATTCGTCCTGTAATTGCTATTGATGGGACATTCTTAAAGGGTACATATCGAGGGACTATGTTTGTTGCTGCTGCTCTTGATGGGAATGATCAAATTTATCCTGTGGCATTTGGAGTGGGGGACTCTAAAAATGATGCATCGTGGCAGTGGTTTTTAGAGAAATTACGAGATGCACTTGGATCTATTTCAGATTTGGTATTTGTGTCAGATCGACATGACAGCATAGTGAAGGGGATAAGAACAGTGTTTCCTGATTCGTATCACGGTTTTTGTGCATACCATATTGAAGGGAATCTTAAATCGAAGTACAAGTTCAAAGACCGCAAGAAAGACACTTTTCTGATGGGATTTTATATTGCTGCCAAGGCATTTTTGTTTAGTGAATTTGAAAAGCATATGGATAAATTGATATCGATACATCATGATGCTGCAAACTATTTAGAAAATGAAGTCGGATTTCACAGATAAGCAAGATGTCATTTTCCAGTTCGACGATATGACATAATGACCACTAACATTGCTGAAAGTATGAATGCATTGTTAAAAGATGCACATACTCTTCCTATTATGGCCTTAACAGATTGGATACGATCAGTATTGCAGCGTTGGTTTTATGAGAGAAGAGAGGAAGCTGCTAAATACGATGAAGACACCTTAACTACTGCAGCAACTGAGAAAGTTAAAGTGGAGGATAGCACATCTTTTACATTGTCAGTTTATCCAATTTCTCAATTTGAGTTTGAAGTTAGAGGCAGAGGAGAAATTGCTGTGGTCGATCTGAACTCAAAGACATATCAGTGCAGGCATTTCAACTTACAATAATTACCATGTGCTCATGCAATGGCAGCAATTAGATATGTTAGAGGTCGATACGGAGATTTTTGTTCAAAATTTTACAAGAATAGCACACTCTTAGCAGTGTATGCACCAAAGATTCATCCTATTGGAGATTCAATATTTTGGGAAATTCCAAATGAAATTCAAGCCATTGTTGTTAAACCGCCGATAGGTCGCACTCCATCAGGTCGACCAAGGAATATACGCATCCCATCTTCAGGAGAGGAAGTAGCTGTTCGAAGATGTTCTCGTTGCAAGCAACGCGGACACAATCGTGCAACATGTAGAAATCCATTAAATTCTAATGAAAATTAGTTGTTATATTTTTATTTTTATTTAGTATTATTGTACTTAACTCAATATTTTATTCAATAATATTGTCCTTCACTCTTTTAATAACGTTATATTTTAATATTTAATTCATTTAATAACGTTATACTTATCTATTTATTTCATTCATTTAATAACGTTATATTTTAATATTTAATTCATTTAATAACGTTATACTTATCTATTAACGTTATTTAATTTATTTATACTTTATTTAATTTTATAACAGTATACTAATGCATGTAATATCTAATAACATGTATATACAATAAAAATAAAATAATACAAGTATCATCACAGTAATCGACCTACATACAAGTCAAGTGCTATCTTAATCCTAAAAAATGATCCATGTTGGGAAGTGAAATCCCAAGGTCGACCTAACATAATATATTCAATATATTTACATATAAAAATACCACAATCTGTACTAGCTATAGTCTGTCGAGGTATGTCAGGTAATCGAAAATGCATGAATGGAGTGTTTGTTTCGGGCAAGTGTGATCCTACATCATGAATCCCAAACTTGCGTATCACATACGGTAATAATTGACACAAGGGCTTCATAGCCTCATCTATCTCCCGGTCAGAATGTCCCAAAGGCGCTGAATCATACACACATATAGTACGTCCATGCAAATCAAAGGCACAAGCAACCCAATGTTCACCACAAATCAATGCAGGCAACAAAATAATATCAACATCGCTCCAAGATTGTAGCACCCCATCGGAATCCCCTCTCACATATAGCTCAATGTCCGACAAATCTAATGGCTCAACGCCTATGTGTCTCCAAAGGTAAAGTAACCTCGACTGTATGATTAAAAAAATCATTAGTATCAAATCAAAAAAATTATTTGAAATGTATAATGATATAATCATAATCTAATACATACATATAGATGTGAAGAGACAATGGTAAAATTCTGTAAGACTATGTCAGGACACTCCTTTTGTCGATGTGCGATCAAATAGAGACACTCTTTATTACTAGTTAGATTACTTGGTCTATTTAATTCCATTCTTCTACTTGTTGAACATAACAAAGAAGAGAACAAACAAAAGACATATCGACAGAGAAGAAAAAGAAATCATGAAAGACAAAATTAAAATAGAAAAAAAATTGCAAAGTTGAAGCTGAGTTACTTGCGTTTGAAGAAGAACAATATACGTGAAGAAAATCAACACCATTTTCTATCTACATCAAGTATTTTCTATATTATTGTTTTATGAAAAATTTAAATTGTCAGTGTTATTTTGTTGATTTAAGGCTAAAAAATGATAATATTAGGTTTAGAAATCAATTTATGGTATTTTATACAATTAATTTAGGTTGTGTGTTTGATTCAGTATGTGAGATTAGAAAGATTTTGCTAAAAATAGAGTCTTGAGGATGATGATGAACAGTAACAGTAGATGAAATTGATCAAAACCCAATTTTGCCTTATTTTTCCTTAAGAGATTATGGTGGGTCTTGATGAATTTTGTTGAAAAATTTGCCGAGAAAAATTATTTTTTACTTTTTTTCCCTCGACAAATTTCATCGAGGGAGACTTTTTTACCTTTGGTCCCTTGATGAATTTTGTAGAAGAAAATTCTGTTTTTACCTTATTTTTCTCAACAAATTTCATCGAGGGAGACTTTTTATACCTTCGGTCCCTCGATGAATTTTATCAAGTAAAATTCTTTTTTTACCTTTTTTCCTTCGACAAATTTCATCGATGGAGATTTTTTTTACTTATCTTTGGTATATCAACTATTGATGTTATTGATTAAAGTTTATGTATTGTGATATACGTTAGTGGTAGTATTCACTCAAGTATATCCAGATTGAGCCTGCTTAAACATTATGATCATAAAACAAAACAAAGAATGGTGAAATTATGAGTAATTTTCCATTGATTAATTAATATAACAAATGTTAATAACAAACTGATTGTGTAGATACCAAATACTACAACCCTTTTCCTAAAAGAATCAAAAACGTAAAAACAATATTTTCTCTACAACCCTAAGCTGGGAATAACATAAGAGAAAAATCAGTAGCTTAATTTTATTAAACTTCTTCTACTTTTGTCTAGTCTTGATGGTTGTTGTTAATGCAAAATGGAAAGCAATCGCTCAGGCTTCCACTAAACTAAAAATATAGAATTTATTGCATAAAATCCACGACACCAACTGCTTGCACATAGCCCAAACTAGTCATCAGGAAGGTTTGTCACTGTCTTGGCACTATAGAAACAAAAAATAAGAGATTACATAAAATATTTTCCCACGATGATGCCTCATTTGCTTTGCTTCTTTGCTTCGCTATAGAGGATAACTTCAACCACTGTGAGTGAGTAACCAAGCATTCCTATAACAGAGACAGCGTTTCTGAATATCAAAATTGAAACCACCATTGCCACAACACCCTTTGCATTTCCAAGTACCTAGGAGAGCCAAAACTTCTTTAATCTCAAGCCAAAATATATCTTTTAAATGATGTAATGATTTAGAAAAATCATAAAAAGTACAGAAAAGGAAAGAATTCACATTCAATTGCATCAAGACAATAACAAGAAAAAATGTGCATATTTACATGTTGTAATGTCAAGTAATTTCTTTTCCAAAAAATAATATTGGTTTTGTTGCATATAGTTATGATATGTGGTGAAAAATTATGTTTTCTTTAAATAATTCTTAATTTAATTTATATTTTGTTATAACATAACTTAATATTATTTATATTTATACTATACTTTTATGTGTAATTTCAGCCTAGGTATCATGGGCACTATAAGTAAAAGATTGAAGATAACAGAATTAGATGTTTTCCCAGCAGTTGTTTTATCTTTGTCACATATGTGGGTTATTAATAAGATTAAACAGAAATTAACTACTGTACAGTTAGATATATATTCGCAATCATGGTTTGGGAGATTTTTATAGTTGCAAAAGTTTGAATTTTCTAGTATGATAGTTCACAATATGTTGTTAAGGGAAGTTTGCGTGATTGGCACTAAAACGGAGCAACAACTATGATCTTTGGTATCCAACCAACTAATTCGATCTTTTAAATTAGAATTTTGGATAATAGTTGGGTTGAATTTTGATAATTACCCAAGGAGTAAGCAAATTCCAAAGAAAAGAAGAAATATACATCGATTACGAGATAAGTTTTTCCCAGGGTACGATAGATAAAAGGAAATCAACTAGACAAATACTTTAAGGAGACAAATTTCAATACCATAGAAAATGAAGATGCATTGAAGATGGCATTGGTTTTCTGTGTGGAGAGGTTTCTATTGGAAAAGGACACTCGAGGGAAAGTTAATCCTTTTGTGATGTAGTTAGTTGGTGGATGATTTGGACGCTTTCAATAATTATCCTTGGGGCACATGTCATGGGCATTGACATATAAATATCTTTCACAAATATTAGTTGGAAGGGCACATAAATTCAAAGAACAAAAATAGAATGATGAGAACTACATTTATGAATGATATAACTTGGAAGGTTTCCTATTGCATTCTAGGTGTGTATTTATGTATAATTTCTTTTTTTTTTTTTTGAATCTTTTAGAAGTTCTTGATATACTATGTGTGGTAGTCTTTTAAATATTTGTTTGGGGGTCTATGAGGCTTTATTTAGCTTAATGTTGTGGAATTTGTAAAGTTAAGTGTAGGCAAAATAGTTTATAAAATACACTTGATCATTTTTTAAACTTCAAATTTGTGATTTGTGTATATTTTAAAGTAAACTATGCTAATTAACACGTGATTTTTTATGTTATATACGAGTGTGGATATACGAGGCTATTCTTGCATGTAAGGGTAAATATGCTAATAGGATAAAAGATGAAGTTCCCCGCATGTTAAGCTGGACAACACTGAAGAATGCGAGGCACAACAATTGCAAAGTATTGTTTAAAATAACAAATGTAAGTAATTTATGTTATACATACATGTAATGTAACACCCCCTTCCTTTCATTTTTATTCATGTGGCATATAGTACATTGAAATTATCAAAAAGAAAAAAATCAACGCCTTCTCATAGTGAAGCGAAGTTTTCATTTATTCAAAGAGTTTATAAAAGTAACCACATAAATAGTAACAGCTAAAATAGTATTATTTTTTTTTTTTTAAAGAATTGTTATGCATTTTAATGAAATCAATGCCTCAGAGTACACAGAAAGGAAATTACATAACAATGGCCTAAACCTTAGATATATTATGCCCTGTCCGAAATCTTAGCCTCAACTGCACTTTCCGGATCCGCTGCCGCTATATCGTAATCACCTGAAAATAATAATCCCACAAAGGGGTGAGCACACCACATGGCTCAGTAAGATAATACAATACTTAAATAAAGGAAGGAGCATGTTACCTGAATACCTACTTATTTTGGCCATTTCACACAATTCTACACACACAAGTAAATGCATGTCCACATATCAAGGCACATGTTCCAACAAGCATATACTCAATAATGTACACAAGATATTATATCATCTCCTCTAGAACTCTAAGCACTATACCATTTATGAATTCTGTATAAATATCTCAATTAGAGTAACACTCCTTATGATATACCATATACAGATATTGCAATCTCAATCAGTATACTTTCTAAATGAATCATGTTATCACCTGTGTCCGTTTAAGTTCTATTTCTATTCTTATCAACGAACACCTACATGATCATATAAATCATTACATAGTTATTCGTATAAATAACGGCTAATGTCGCAGCCCCATACAGAGGAACTGCATAGAAGCCGATATAACCACACAGTATCAATCACACACTCGGCCTGAGATAGCCGAAATATCCTAGGCACACAATCAATACCCACATAGGATACAATTATTTTAACCATCTGAATATAGATACAACCGGGGGTATTAGTAACATAATAACACTGTTTCTGTATGCCATTTCCACTCCCGGAAGGTTGGTGATAGAAATTTTATTGCGTTTACAAATAACAATTATACTGAGAAACATCATGGATCATGGTTGTTGCTCTACGCCACTGGGCCATTGGGAGGACAGCTGTGGATTCCACCTACCCCTCAGGGTACCACAGTCTTAACGTCACATCTCCATTAGAAACTAGCTTACAAGCCCAGCTAAGGGAGAAGGAACATACATATCCGATCCACATATCACAATTATCTCAATACTGGTTCATTACCAGTCTATGTTATCATACATTCATATTATCTCTTTATTTTCACTAAAGCAAGACAACCTGACAGTTACACTATAATCACTAATATACGTTCTCCATTCTTTATCCCATACTAGAAATTCTTTCACCTACATTAAATCTTGACTATACCATTATAAGGTCACATATCAATTTAATCCTAGTCGTTCGCTTAAGGGTACGGATGATAACAATGTAAACTCATAAACACTTATAAACGTGTAAACTAATAAATCAAACGACCCGCCATACATCCAATACACCTTTTCAATAATATCCTCAAACTTCTCACATGATCTTTAATCTATTATGGATTCACCCATATTATTTTCGTTTCATAAGCGTACCAGTGAACTAGACAAGATTCTATATACTAGAAATGAGGTAACCTATTTATTGTCTCACCCATTATCTTATTTAAATACTAATTCCCCTTTTTCAAATTGATGCTAACTCTCTGTTTCTGCAAGCTTAAGTTCTTTCTCAAAGAATTGACCCTTGCCAATGTGTGATTAGACTTCCTCCGTTTCCGCAATTCACAATCCTAACAATAATCTGTTTGCGACTGCAATTAAAGGTAATCCTAGACCCTCCGCTACATATGAAAACCAGAATACAAAGGGAGGTCCTGAATGACTGTATGAATAGTGTTTCTTATAGGAATTCGGCAAGAGTTTGCCTATACATATAAGCTACCCTACCTGCACAATAAAACTATGACAGTCCTCATACCAAATAAAACACAACGTTTTACTGCCTCATTCACACTAACACAAACAACTCTTAGCAGCTAGAAGTATTCTACCATACAGTTTGAATCTAATAAACACACGGATTCCTTTCCTCATAGATTTGTCGTAAGTAAGTAAATTATGGATCGTGGACATGATATCCACCGTACATTTCAATGTATGTATGCAATGGTCATTCGCCCACACCGGGTTCCTCAGACCTACAAGATAGTTAATTCTACCATGAGTTGCACATACCCAAGGATGCTATGGAAAACAGCCACTTCCAACTATGGGTTCAACATACCCCGCGCCACCATGGTTTTTATTATCATTTTTCAATTGCTGTGGGTTCAACATACCTCGAAAGGCACCACAGTCTTATTATCAATACGGAGCCGCTGTGGGTTCAACATACCTCAAAGGGCACCACAGTCTTATTATCAATACGGAGCCGCTGTGGGTTCAACATACCTTAAAGGGCACCACAGTCTTATTATCAATCCGGAGCTGCTGTGGGTTCAACATACCTTAAGGGCACCACAGTCTTACTATCAATAATACTGCTCCGTCCTGAGCGGCTTTACTAGGGTAACGGAAAAACTACCGGTCCATAATTATCCCAATTATACCAGTCATCCACACAGAGTTATTCATAATCGACTCAGCCATAACAACATGACCATTCTGCCTACATTAAGCAAGCAGCATTTTGGTAATTTTATGATAGGTAATATAATTACCTATGCAACACATTTATTAGTCCTTATATTCTAAAAGGACTTCACACGTATGGATTTGTCGTAAGACTAATAGTACTTAGTTATAAAAACATATTCCACTCTGGCATGTAAATAAACCATAAGACAATCTGGATAAAACGCAGAAGTATATTACAATTCAAACACATGGATACCCTATACCACTATTAATACAAATTCGCAGAACATATTTTAATCAATTATCATATATTGCGTCATTACACGCAATCCCAACATGTCATCACAAGTAAAAATATACTCATTACCTTACTACGGCACAGTAATTATGATATACTGACGTATGCACACATGTTAATTCGGTTAGTTTCGTAAAACATCAAATGCAACATCTACTCAATCATTCCATCCTAAGGGCATAATTACGTGTGTATATACAAGCGTTCCTACCATATAAATATATGTAAATACAAACATGGGACATACAATGCTGTATAGGTATTTTAGAATACCTAATCTAGCACTGCAGGTCGACGGTAACGTTTTTACGCTTATATATATATATATATATATTTAACACACGAATGTCAACACTTCTAATTGCACAATCATGCCCATTCTCCGTCAATGGGACTTTTCTACAATTTAACCAATTATTATAATATACACTCATGCAATTATAAATATAAAAACCTATTTTTTCACAATTTAAATATTATATTATCTTACCTCCGGGCACCCAGTGCCTATACGAATGATGAAAAACTGTCCCGGAGAGGGTATACGCGTTCGAAATACTTCTACGTACGCTACGAAATTTTCTCGAAAAACGTGTAAGTTACTGTTTACCGGGCACTATTTACAGATACTATTCAACCCACGCAATTTCGGTTTCCGTTTCACGAACGGAACACACCATCGCGATCCTTACGACGTCGGGATGCTGTCCACGGTGTCCATATGCCACAAAACACACATTAAAGCCTTCAAAGTCACCATTTATCCTAAAATTCTAGATTTTAAGGTACCTACTTTGGACCCTAAAATCATCATTGAAACCTATTCCAAATTGAGATCTAAACATACCGCGTCGAAGTACGAGTGTCGGAGAACACACTGGTCAGTTCAGGTTCCACCGGAGCTACTCCAATCGCCGGAAATCTTACCGGAAATACCCCTTCCCGATCAGCCTTCCCACGCCGGAATCCGGTGACCAAATGCCGAAACGGGGCACACCACCGTGAAGAGGGCGGCGAGACGGTGCCAGACGCGCCGGAGGTGTCGGTCAACTCGTCGCCGTTCGCCGTGAATCGCCGATCAAAGTTCACGTCGGCGAAGCTGTGGGCGGCGCGTGAGGGCGCGTGGCAGCAGCAATCGGGGCGGGGTTGGCGGCGTTGCACTCGCGGCGGTCCGGCGGTCCTCCACTCGCCGGTGGTGAGGTGATCTGAGGTCCAGTGACGAAAGTTACTGTTCACAGGAGAGAGAACCGTGGGGAGGAGAGAGAGAAGAGAGAGAAAATGGAGGAAAAAGTGACTTTTGCTTTTCCGGGTTTTCCGACTCCGTCCCGCTTATATAGTCGGGCACGCACGACGAAAAT
>CP135541.1:5235782-5279677 GCA_032402905.1 Khaya senegalensis
AAAAAATAAATATATTAAAATTTTAACTATAAAAAATAAACAAATTAAAAATATATACATTTTTTAGTTAATCAATATAAAATTAATACGACAATAGATATTTTTTTTATAAAATTTTTCATAAAATAAAATTATCACAAATTTTTTTAAATAATTTTAATAAAACTACTTTTATGCCGCCTGTTTTAAATAAAAATCTTTTTTTTCTCTTCAATCTTCACAAAATTTAGCATACTTCCTTCCATTCAATCAAGTTAATAGTTAAACTCATATTCCAATAAAAAAAATATTACTCAAAACCTCCTTTTTAATCTTGAAATAATTGCAAGCAAAACCTTTTAGATGACACTCGTAAAATCCAAAAAAAAAATCCTAGTCAAATTAAATACAAGCTTGAGAATCTTTCAACATTCAAACCAAGAAAAAAAAATCAACTGTAGTTCCATTATTGCCACCACAATGCAATCTTCAATCATTTGAAAAATGATACAGACCGGATGAAATGTAAAGGGGCCAGCAACAGAATAAAAAAGAAGAAAAAAAGACGAGACATTTCTCCTATTAATAATATTATACAAAGAATAAGCATTAACCGTTTTACAATCAGCAGCAGCGAAGCTACGTAAAGCAAATTACAAGCCTTCTGCTATGAACCCAAAATTCCATACCAGATAATTCAACTATTAATTGATATTCAACTATATGAAAAAATAAAAATTAATTTAAAAAATAAAAAACTTGAGGCTACCCTTCATAAAAAAATTATCGACACGGAGCAAAACCAGTCCATGCATTAAAATTACATATAGAATACTATGTATTTAACCCTCCCTGCTCTCAACCTATGAGACAGATCCATGGGTCTGGAACGATATAAATCCAGAAAAGGTAATTTTCTACCGAAACAAATGGACAACGGAAGAAAAGGTTAAAATAAAAAAGTGAGGGTGGAAACCCAAACAAATGGCAACTGGCAGTGGACAACAGATGGACCCGGGAATGAAGAAGAGAAGGCAACACAGACTAAGTAGCAAGGCATATTCTGCTGTAGAATAGCCTAACTTGAACAATTACCATCCTGAACTGATACCTGAAAAGCGGAGGCTCCATTGTTGTTGCATGTTATGCTTAACAATAGGATCTTGGATATGTAAAGCTCAAAACGCTTACAAGCCAATAAACCTTTTAGGTCGGACAGGACCAATAAGACCATTGAACCAGGCAAATGCTCCAAATGAGCAGTAACTTCATTTCTCTAAATCATTACTGAATGAATGGAATAAGCAATGAACTGAGAATGCAAACCAAAATTTTGAATAATCGTATACTCAAAGCTCAAGTCATGAAGTGGCAGCAGCAGCTGCTTTCTCCATTTTTTCCTTCTCAATCTCTCCTCTCCTCTGGTCAGCATGCTGGGCAACACCATTTGCAAGTGCGTGATAATGGAGGTCCAGTGTCTGTGTAAGGTTTTGGAATCTCGATGGATCTGATGATTGCATGGCTACGATTCATGGAGAAAGGAGAAAAGCCCAATGTCAGAGAGTACTACAACACTTAGAATTTTGAGTTAAAAACACATTAAACGCTTAATCGTCTTACCTTTTATTGTATCAACAAAGAAAATAAATGGATCCACCTCATCAATGGGTGATTGCAACTCTTCATCATCGCTGTAGTCATCATCTGAATCATCATCATCCTCATCATGTGGGCGGAAAGACCTTGCCTGACATTTTTGCACGTGACAGGTAATGATCAGGTAAAGGGTCCAAGAGTATAACATAAATATCAAGAAAATGAGGGAACCATCAAAAGCATAAACCAATGATACAATAAAGTGAAAACCCTGTACCTTGGTTTTAATCACCGTCAATAAACATGAAAATAACAATTCCTAAAGAGATTCATTTCAGAAATTGATTTCTATACTATCCAACATCAAATATGGATCAGACCAAATTTCTTTGTTTCTACTGAAAAATAAGACTAAGAGCCAGCTTAGAGGGACTAGAAATGGGACTGTGCTCTAAGAATCACAAATGGAATAACATTCCCATCCTATATGTTTCATTCAGCTCTCTCTCAGGTTTTATCATTGGAAAGAAACAACTATATCTTTAGCTCATGGAAGAATTAATACCAAGTATGTAACCCAAAGAAGATATCCTAAATTGAGTGCTTCTCCTTCTTGGTGTGTTGCGTAAGAGGGATGGAGATACAAATAAACCACCTTTTTCTTCACTTTAAAATTGCATCTTCTCTATGGGCCAAATTATGCAACGAAGCAAAGATTACTTGGGTCACTCCCACTTCGTGCGATGCCCTGTTAGTTTGGGCTTTTGGAAAAAAGGGGAAATGTGCCGTGCTTGCTTTACTATGGGGTGTTGACAAGAAGAAAATGGCATATCTTGAAGAAAAGAGAGGTGTCAGTTGGTAGTTGGACAAAATTCATTTTCTTGCTTCTCTTAGGGCCTCGGTAAAAGGATTTTGAAGACACTTTTCTCTTCTTCATCATTTTCAATTGGAAAGAGGTCTTCTGTTAATTTTTCTTTTTGAGGCTCTATATTTTTCTTGTAGATTTTGGGAGGGTACACTGTTTTTAGTATAGATCTATTGATTTCAACTTATATATTCAATAGTTACCTGTTATAAGGATGTTTTGGTGGCTTTGTGGAACTCTAGTTCACTTTTGTATCTTATTCCTTCTCACTCTACTAACATTCTTTTGTTTCCTATGAAAAAAAGGAAGCAAATGCATCTTTAATGAGAATAAAGAAGAATGTATGGCTGCACTTTAGGCAAGAAACGATGTCTTTTGCTTTTCTTCAGACATCAGTTTTCAAGATTCATTTTATTCTTTATACATCTAGACAAGGAAATTGGGAAGGGATTTTGAGAAATTTCGTATAGATTGATACTTGTTTGGATTAGGGAGGCATGGATGAAGTCGGTATTTGTTTTTAATGTATTTTTGTATAGAATTAGCTGCCTTTCTTTGTGGTCTTTTGTGGACATTTAGTACATTTTTCTTTGATTTTAACCAGCGTTTCATAGAAATGCTCGTAGGCCACTGATTCCAACATACCACTACCTTTAATAAAACAAGTGATAAATATATACACACACCTGTGCAGCTAATTTTTGAAGTCTAATGCTGTCAGCTTCATCGCCATCCTCAGCATCGACACCCATTTCCTTGTCAGATCCATCACCATCGTCATCTTCATCATCTGTTGGGTAACCATCCATATCATCATCATCTTCAGCCTCTTCCTCCTTTGCAGCCTCTGTCAATTTAAGGTCACAATATGCAGAATATTTTTAAAATTTTATTTTTATATTTTTTTATTATTATATATAATAAGATAGAGCAATGAGAGAGAAACCTGCAACTTGATCCTTGTATGCAATTAGAAGATCAAGAGTAGCCCTGAAGACACGACCCAAAGCCTCCCCTGGTAATTGATCCTCAGGAAGTGCAAGTAGAGATGTCAATCCCAAGCAGCAAACTTTCTTATCATGTTCCCTTCATCACCAAGATCATTAGCACAACACATTCAGACTTTTGCTGATGTAAAAAGTTCAAACTAAAGACAGATAGATGAGGTATAAATAGGATGGGTAGAGAAGAAAACAATGGAACTCTTCCAATCACCTTTTAAAATTAGCTAGTACACCACTCTTTTTAACTTGTTGCAACATCTGGAACCAAAGATTAAATACTTCTGTTGCAACACCAAGTTTGTGCAATATGCCAAGTGTCAAAGATGACTTGTAGTAAAGAGCATCGGCTATCTACACAAAAGAACCAAAAGGAGACACATATATGATTCAGAAAGTCTCCTAACAAGTATGTGCTGATATAAACTTATTCATTTACAGGGAAATCATAGTCTTCTCTTAGAGAGACTAAACAACTTTATATCTACTGTTAAAATTATCCCAGTAAAACCAGATGCAACTTTTATCCTTCACTTTTTTTTTTTTTTTCTTTTTTGAAATTTTAATTATCATGGACAGAACTCAAGTTAAATTATGTCCATGATCACTCTGGAAGGGAATCCAATGGCAGATATGCATAAATTTGATAAATAAGGAGACAATTCCAAAGTGTTGGAGAAATTACTCATGAACAATACAGAAAAATTTAATCTCAGAATTATTGCATATTTCACTTAACCAGGTGCCTCCTAGGCCCAAAAATAAGAAAATGATTATCATCTAATTGCACTAGCAGGGTGAATAGTGGGTTGTGAAAGTGGTATCACTTCAGGTTAGAAGGCATGTAACTTATAAACAGAGAATAAAAGAAATCAGAAGTGAAAGCATTAATAAATGCATAAGACAAAACAATCCTCAAGAGCAAAGGACTACAATAATCTATTCAGAGCAGAATTAGCTAGCACCCGAAAACTTACCACTTGCATGAGAAGACATTTCAAATATGATTTCTCAGTTCGACGCAACCGCTCAACTGTGATTCTCAAATATGGCTCAACCCATTGATCTACCTGCCCTTTACAGTTCTGGAAAACTACTTCAATGAGCTTTGGAGCTGGTTCAATATCACCATCCTCCAAATTATTGTCTCCCATGACCTACAGTTGAAAAGAAAAAGAAGTATATGAAAGAAAAGATAGGTTAGAGAAAAATGGAGAAGCTTACAAAATCATATTTTTGAAAAAAATAAGTTCTTGCTTCAATTCAGCAAAGTAAAATTTGAATAGCAAGCTTGTTAGTGGAAAAGACCCACAGATGAAATCATATTCCAAAGGCTTTGCTGGTAATCTGGTTCCTTGCAAGTTAGGAAATGCACAGTTCCCCTAGATATATAGTTGTCCAATGGAACCAAAATATCTGCATAAAGATGAAATCCATGAACAGCCAGTTATGGGAGAGCTAAATTTTGAAACTCTAGCAAAGAAGCACAAAATTTGGCACTAAAGATAGGGACAACAGATACATTGGGATCACATCAATCAGGCCATCTACACAAGGGAGCACAAATTGATACAAATCAGGGCCTATTCAATATCATTTTGCAAGCCCCATTTTCATTTTTATTTTCTGAAAACAGCATGATACTTGTTCAGTAAGTGTTTTCATAAAAATAATATACAAAATGTTGTTTTCTTCACTTTTAGTTATAGAGTAGAATACAACTTTTTGATGTTTTACTTGAATTCTGGAAACATGTCTCCAACATTCTTCTTCCTCTTATTCTGCTTTATTAATTTACTAAATATTAATTATGAACATTTTTAATGATAAAAATAATACAGTTCAATTCAGTAATCCTTCAAAAAATTAAGACCAATCAAATTAATTTAAATAACAAAAGTATTACCATTACATAAGATAAAATTTATTGAAAATAAAAATTTCAAAATATTTCGACCAACATGACCTCATAATTTAAGATTTTTATTTTCATTTATGTTTTAAAAAATACCAGTTGATAAGGATTCCAACATTCAGAAAGTACAAGCTTTCCGTACTGAAGGAAACATAATAATGATGTTCAGAGTGCTTTTTCCTAGAGTAGTTTTGATTCCAATGAGCTTGACTAATGACTTTGAAAGCTGCATATTTGAAATCATTATTACTCAAGTAAGCTTCCTAATTAATTTGCTCTGGTAGCTGACATATATATTATTGACTCCTACTGAATTGTATCAACAGACAGAAAAGAGAGCAGCAGAATGTACCTCAGCTCTAATGAACAAGGGGTAGATACAACAACATTCGAATTATTTACTACACATTGTCTTACCATTTCTAACAATTCTGTTAAATACTATTATGTTAACACATACACTGATGTACTGGTACCATTTTGGATATGCCTACCTCAGTTATTGAAACAATAATATAAACAAATGTATCCATCTAATGACAATAGAAAAGAACAGAAAAATACTTTAACAAATACCACAAGAATACTTAACAACATAAAAAAGTCATTGCAACAAAAGCCAATCTTACTTGGAAAGAAATCAATAGCCCAATCTGCCAAAGCTTCCATCATCAAAGGCCAAAGGCTCCACATATCCAAAGATATTGTAGGTGAAAAGAAGGTCATGTATGATACAATCTCCAAAACTTCTTCAAAAACCTCTGCAGAATAAACCATAGACAAGTCAGCCAGAACCAAATCAAATTCAATCAGTATATTAAAACTATAAATTTTTCAGTAACTCACTGACATAAGATCAATTTGCAACTCATCTGAAGTAATTTCATATAATAGAGGCAACAGTTTTCTCTTGATGATTCATTTTGGTTAAAACATATTCGGAAATGTTTCACACTGCAATTTGTTTGGAACATAAAATCTGCTTATTAATTGCAGCTTAGTGGACTTATTTATTTCCTAAACAATGGTGCCCCTCCCGAGCACAAAGGAACAAGGCCATATATGACCACTTCCATAACTTCAACAAAAAGTAGCAATTATCAATTGGCTTGCCTAAGTTTAAAATTGTGGCCATATCTTGCAGAAGTTTCAACAAATGGAAATCTTAAGAAAACTTAGTAGATCCACTATCAATTAAAGCAATTGTTGACTTTCTTATTTTTTTTCTTCATTCTTTCTATCTGATTAAAGAAGCACTTCAGTGTAAATTTGCCAAAAAGTTTATTTTATAGCAATTATGATAAGACATAAGCTATAAAAATAAATCAAGAAATTGAAGTGTAAGCATAAAATTATGTGGATAAAATTTAAAATTTTAAAATTAAAAAAGTATTGCTTCAGCTCATATACCCCAATATTTGGATACTGCTGTAATATCCCCAAATATATTAAATACATGAATTAATATACAAAGGCTTCTTATTCCACAATGAAATCACTTTTTCATTCTTTCATATACTAGAGGATTTCTTCTAGTTATTATCCTGAACTTCTTAAAAGAAAAAAAAAAATGGAAGATTACCTGGTATTGATTTTACAATGGTACTTTTGAAATTTGTCTAATTGAAAACAGAGAAAATATTTCAGTTATATTTAGAGAGATGAATGTGAGACAAAACAAAAAAAATAATAAAACATCATTTTCCACTTTCATTAGCAACCATACCAAACAACATAGGAAAACAAGATTTAAACTGTAATACTGTCCATGATCTCATTATTGGTTCTCCTATCCACCAGAAAATTGCAAAAATACTAAAATAAAATCAAATGAATTAGTATAATACTAATATAATGTCAAATGAATAAATATTAAAACTTCTTTGTCTCTTTTTCCCCGAAATACACAACATCCCTTTGCCTTATTAAGTTCATCGAGTTCTTAAGAGGGGACTACTGCCTAACCCTACAACCTCAGTAGTCAAGAAGGTTGTTGATAGTATCTATCTACTTGGGATCATACCATGTGTTAACTTCAATAATGTTAGGGCAGATAGAGGAGCATGGACCCTAGGAAAATCAGATATCTCTTCTGCTAAATCCTTCTTTCATAGCCTCATTGATGACACCAATATTTCTTTGTTTGAACCTTCAGTTTGATCTGCATGGCGAAAGTTCCTTCTCAAGTGAAGAAGTTGCTTTGCTCCATTGTCCATGGAAAACTCAATACTAAACTTGGTTCACAAAAGAAGCCCAAGGATCCATCTCTCTCTTAACAGTTGTATTATGTGCAATAAAGTTTTAGAAAATTTAGATCATCTATTTCTGCAATGCTCTTCTGCCCAGTTATTGCTTCAGCAGGTAAGTTCAAAGCTCAAGTGTTATGGGACTGAGCAGTCATGGCTATCTTTTGGATCATGATGGAGAAAAACAAAAGAATTATGGATGGTTTGAAAGAGAAGATTAGTCATCTCTTTGCGATAAAGTGAGGATAGAGTTAGGTTTGGGTGTCTCTTTATGCTTCTAAATCCTTGGAATTTATATGCCTGTTTCTTTTCCAGCATTATTAATAGGGAAGCAGCATTAAAAGTAATTAATGAGACTATTTTCGTGCCAGCAGAATTTTCCGGGTTCTTTTCTTGACCTGAGGAGCAGAGTTGAGCTATACATTTTGTATAGTTTTTTTACCCTTCAGGTCTCTTGGGGAGATTGTCCTCCATTTGTTTTGTACATCTTGTTCCCCTTCTGTAATCACTATTATATTTAATAAAAGTTCACTTGTTTCTTAGCCCAAAAAACAGCAGGGGGAGTGGGGGAATAGTGGGTGGCCCCAGTAAGCTACTCAAATCAGAACTTAACTTCTTGGTCAAAAACCAAGGTCTAACCACTCAACTTGAGTACTAAAGTAACTTATACCAATAATACAATAAACTAAATTGACAGGAAAAATACTAAATATACAAAGTAAGGTTGGCAGACAGAAAAAAAAAATAGGGAGGACAAAAAAGGTGCTAAAGGAGCAGGCAAAGTGTAATATACTTACCTTGGCCATCAGTTGTCAACATTCTACGCATAATTGGAAGCAATGTTGGCTCAATTTGGACAAAAAGGTGGGGAAGCCTGCTAACTGATTCAAGAATTGTGCTTATAGCTCGCAGACAACCAACTGCAGCCAGAGCACCAGGATCATCAGCATCCTCATCAGCTTCAGCAGTGTTGATACACCTCCAAAATGCAGCTGCCTGAAAGTGAAGCCAACAAGGAAAGTGCCAAACAGAAATAATATGACTGCCTGTAAAACTATCTGAGAAATGATGAAAGCATGCAATACCAGATTCTGGCATAATCCCAGAGCATATGGCGCCATTTCCTCCCCAAATTTGTCAACTATGGTCTCTAAAGTGAAGACCAGATCCTCATTCTCAACCTCATTCATAAGCTTGAAAAACTCTACAATGATAAAGATCATGACTCTCAGTGAACAACTAATAAAAGGAACTAACAAGCAAGCACTGCACAAGATTTTCCAAGAACAAAATAAAGTGGGAACGAATAATCAAGGAACCTCTGACAATCAAGCATTGCACAATATTTTCCAGGAATAAAATAAACTGTTAGTAGTAAAGAGTGAAGTTTAGATGAAATTTACCATCAAGAAGTTGAGGAAGGATTGGACGAATCTCATTCAAATCTGAATGGTGTACAGAATTTTTTGTCAGGTACTGCTTCATTTTTAACAGAAGAAGGATACAACAAACTGAAAAAATACGGGAGAGCAAACTCACACTAGCAATTAGTAGCTACATACCTATGCAAGCTTCAACAAATGACCGCAATGCAAATACTGAATCGACACGAACAGGTAGTTCTTGATCGCGCAAACCGGATACCACACTGTGCAATGCTTTACGAAAATTGATCTGATCTGAGAAGTTGATATGAGCATACTGTCCCGCAACCCATGCCGCCTAATGTTCAGGACACAAAAAGTAAGAGAATGGAGATAACTCTTCATACAATTTTCAGCAGAAGAACTACTTGTACAAAAGATCTTGTCATCCACAACCCAAATAACATTAATAAGAAAAACCAGGGTTGTAAAAAATAGAATCGCAGACCAAAATTTGGGATAAAATGGGAGATTAATAAACAAATACATTAGCAACAAGAATAATAAGATAGGGTGATAACAAACCAAGAGAATGGAAATGGCTGCAGTTTTTTTTATTTTTGGAGACCCAGAAATGGCAGCATCAATAACAAGTCAGAATGGAAACCCCATCAAACATTGAATGAACCAAGAATGTGAATGCTGCTCCTGTTGTTTCCTTTTGTCAGACTATTATTTTACTGTGCAACACCTTCATGCTTTACATTCATGTAATCTTGACCAAGCCATTAGATGGCACAGGCTTCTTCTGGAGAAAAGATTTTCAAGCAAAAATTGCATGCACAAACATAGAGTAGAAATGATGAATTGATATATTAATGTATTTCCTTCTGGGACAGCAACATGATGAGAAACTTAAATGAAAATATAGCATCATTTATAAAAATGCAGAAGACTAAAGCATATTTTTGTCCTCATTGACTGCATCACCATCTCAACTGCAACAACCTAAGCCTTTGAATTCTTCTAACTGTTGTAGTACAAACTTATGATTGCCAGCAAGATGATCTACCAAAAATGGGAACAATAGTTTCATTATTTGTAATATATAGGCCTTCAAACAATCTCAACCCCACAGACTGTAATAGCAATTTCAATTGCAAGGATGCCAACCTTAAATTTCAACAAGTGTTGCAATATAAACATTCCATCATTAACATCTAGACTCAATGGACAGGAGATACATATAACTACTCATGTGAAATAAGTGGGTTAAAAGAGAACATAGATCTGTCAGGGAAGAGGTTTAGAAGAACAGCTATTAATTCTCAGATCCTGGACTCCTTTTCCAGACATCTAAAAAATAAAGATCCCCAATATTGTATGCAACACATAGGAATAAAAACGACATGATGATCTTATACATGGCCTTCAGTAATTAAAGTATTCACCCTTTCTTGGCATCCAAAATTATGCCAAATCATAAGTCACTGTGTTTTCCACAAAGTTAAACAGCTCAAGTCAAAAGAATCCTGTTGCAGTAGTGATAAACATTCAACATCCATATCGATGCAAACCATGCAGAGAAAGTGTATTTCAACCTAATATGCAAATAAAATAAAATAACAGAATATCCCAGCATAACACTTTAGCATTGTACGGCGTCAAACCTTGGCTCTGAGGTGACCAACAGGACTGCTGAACTCAGGGAAAACATGCTGCACCAACATGCGCTCCAGTTCAGACTTGTAGGGTTCAGTTTGTTTCAATTTGTCACAAAGAGCTCCAATAGCAAGCAGTGCACCATCTTTCTGTCGATATGGTTTATATTCCAATGGTGCTTCATCATACCTGATCAAGAACAACAGTCCCAAAAAAAAAAAGATGATTAAAGCTTTCAATAATACTAGGCCACATGGTAGACCCAACCCAAAATGTGAAAGAATACCTGTTAAAAATTCCCACAATGAATTGAATGAACTTTTGAAGATTCTCTTTTCCACGTTTTCTAACCAACTCACTGACAAAATCCATGGATGCAGTTCTGGGACTATATAAATCTTCGATGATATCTGCAGCAAGGCAATGGAATATACATACTACCTTTCTGAACCAAGGCTTTCAAGCAAATTAAAGCAGATTTCAAAAAACTCACCATAGCCCTTTCTCACATACTCATGTGGGTCTTCATCCCAAAGCTTTTGGTCATTGTCATTGAAGCACATAAGGGGAAAAACTATTTCAAAAAGGAGGACATCAAGTCGTGGTTGCAGCAAATTGTACATACTATTCTTTGAAATACTGCAAAAGATCAAAAAGAGTAAAATTAACAGTTAAAAAGATTCTTTCCCTAAGAGTATTACTAACAACACTACAACAGAAATAGCAATGCATGACATAATTAAATAATTCAATAATAAATAGATTCATAAAGTGCACAAGCTTGAAGGAAAGATGCAAAAGTTGTCAAACCACATTTTGGATAAAAGCATCATAAATCAAACCAAATTCTTTTTTCTTTTTTTTTTTTTCCCTCAAAGGGACTTCTAGTTTCCACAATTTGAAAAATTTAGGGTCTTTTCAGTATTGAATTACAAAGGCTATTTCATTTGTTTTTGGAAAAATGCAGTATGTGTTTAGTAAACATTTTGCGACAACAGTAGTCATAAAACATAAGCTACACGATTCCCCTTTTCATTTATAAAGTGTAATGCAACTTTTTGATGTTCTCCTTGTCCTTGGAAAATGACTCTCTCTCTCTCTCTCTCTCTCTCTCCACCGCCCTTATAAATAAATAATAACAATTAAATTTGAATACTCAAAATATTAACTATTACATGCTATTTAGTAACGTAATTATTGAAATTCAATTCTTCAAAATGTTTATAATGAACTCGTTTTATAGTTCTCATTTTCATAATACCATTGTCAGGAAATTTTACCAAAAGCATTCTGAATTCTGAAAACATTAAATCAAAATCCCATTTTCATTTTTATTTTTATTTTATAAAAATAGCAATTGTAATACAAAATCGAATGTACCCTTGTAGAGCTAGAAATCCTCCATCCATTCCAATGTAAATGAAATATACTCATACAATTATAAAACTTCTAAAAGGAACCGCACCTGCCTATCCCCAACATTATAATAGAAAAGAGTAAAGAATCAATCGTTGCAGAAAAGCACAGAAAAAATATCTAGTCAAAAAAGAAATAGAAGAGAAATAGATAATGCTACAATTGCAAGGACAGATTTTACAGCAAGCTACATGACAAAATCAGTCTTTAGATGGTCAAAAAAACTGATAGAATCCAATTCCTATTTGATTTACTCGGGATTTGCATTATGAAGAAAGAAATGAATCTATGTTACAAATACAGACATGTATGTAAAATTAGATTAGTCATGATATGCCAACTAAAATCCTGAAACACACATTCAGCAATTTTTTATCCAAGGCTCCTTTAAATTATTCCTGATGATTCTCTAATGCAGAACTTATACACTGTCATCATGCAACAACCTGACACCCCCATATTTTGGGAAACAGTGCAGAAAGTTTCCAGTCCAATGTTGATTTTGTACATTGCAAAGAGTTGCAGCCAAAGCGTATGCCTTTTTTTCCACCTACTTCTTGGTGCTCCACTTTTCCCACTATCCTAATGACCCAAAGGAAAACATTTGAGAATCTGATCATTGAATTGACTGTTTTCTAATACCCATAAATCAATACATTCATATTGGCCACAACGTTGATCACTCATTTGTGAATATATCAAGAAATTAAAATTAATGATTTTGGCAAGTTGATCAACCAGCCAAGAACACATACACATGAAATATCTAAACAAAACATAAAAGCTCAAACATTCATAATTGAAGTCCAAGAATGTGATAGGCAAACTCGTGCAGAAAAAGCACATATTCAGAACTATCCTTCCTCAAAACATTGCACATCAAAAACATCACTTCACTGCTTAGTTACCCAGATTATTGCCTTAAAGTATGGCCAAACATATCCTTTTGAACAGTGTCAATAAACAATTTAATTGAGGACAACTATAAATATAGCACAATTCACTGATAATTAATTGTTCCATGAAAGATTGCCTGCAGAGAAGAAAAATAAAATAGCAGCAGAAATATATGATATATTGGATCAATAATGCATGCCTGTTGCTTAGATATTGAAGAATAAGGTTGGTAACTCTGTCAGGTAAATAGCCACCAACACGAATTCTATTCAACAGATTTAAGTGGCACTCCAAGATCTTCCCAGCATAATTCTTCTGAAACATTTGGGCAAAAGCTCTGATTTCGGGATTTTGAAGTTTCAGATCTCCAAACCTAAAACACAATATAGGTGTTTGAATGACCATGACCAGTCAGAAATAAACATCATGCTGCAAGGCTTACACTAAAAACTGAAAAATCATTCCAAATTAAAGAAATTACCTAGTGTATAACCTGTTCAATATGTGAACCGTCCATTTCTTCACCTTCCACCAACCCCATGATTTTCTTAGCTCGGGATCAGCAGGTTCACCTTCCAAGGGAACGGGCCTCTCCAAAACATTTAAGAAAAGAATCATCCAAGCATTGAACACGTTTGGATCTAAAAGCTGTTTTGGTATTTCCAACTGACAAGAAAAAAAAAAAAGAAAACTAGTAATAATCCATAAATTGAAACTTGATTCTCATTGATAAAATATGTTAAGCACACCAAGAGTTGCTCAAAAAGATGAAACTGCACTGAAATATTTTCACAACATAAAACAAATAAACAGCAACGTTGATAACATATGAACAAACTATCTCAGAACATTACTGCTCAGGCTACAACAACAGAGGCAAAAGACTTTATTTTACATGGACAAAAGTGAGAACAATTGCCAGAACTCACTGTGATGATAAGAAAAAAGCTGAAGCAGGAATTTATTAGAAGCACATTTTCTTAAGCTAATGCAAATAACTGTAGATGCAAGTCAACGTGATTATTCAAACAACAGTGAGCAGTCAAAAAAGAGTATCTTAAATAAAAGCACAGCTTGTGCCATATCGTAGGTATAACAGTTGTGGAATGCACGTCATTCACAATCAAATTACAAGTTTATCCTTAAAAATAAATGCAGAAAAAAGGAAAGAAATTTTGAACCCATAATACATGTACAAAATGCGAGCCATAGAAGCAACATCAGAAAGGAAATGTGTTTTGACAACCAAAGCTACACTTTTACATAATAAACATAAATGCACACTTTAATACCTCATCTAAAATGCAAAATAGAGAATAAAAAACTTAATAAAAGAAGGTAGCATGAACTTACATATATAGATGACCAGAATATTTTGCAAATAAGCTTGATCAAATCCGCTATTTCCAGTGATGGGTTCACAATCTGTACAAGCTTGTTAAATATATTGAGAAGATGATGAAATGTTTCCCCAACAATATGGTAAACTGGTGTTCTCTCCTCATCTGACTTGAACCTACAAGAACAAAGGATTGGATAAATTCAGTATACAACAAACTTGTGCATATAGTCTTCTTATGCATATGTTGAAGAATGCATCAAAGCTTTATATTTTTCCTTTTAAAAATGTATAAAAAAGAGCACATCAGAGAATAAAAATAATAAAAAAAGGAACTTTTGCAACAATCAAAATAGAGTTCATTAGACATCTTATTTTTTAGCAACATCAGTTCCACGCACCCCCTCAACTGCCCAGCGAATATAACCAGGGGTGGGCATTTGTCAGCTTGTACCGATTGGTTTGGTGCAGCTTTAATTTTAGTGAAGTGTTTTTTTTTTTTGTGGCGGAGGGGGGGGGTGGCGGAAGGGGAGGGGAGGGTGGGGTTGGTGTTTAAACATCATATTCTATTTCAATTACTTATGAATGATTTTCAGTAAACAATAATTATTGGCTAAGTTGAAAATAAACAATTCAAATAAATTGAACAACAGTGAGTAGCAAGAGATTGGTTAGATAATTTTAGTAACCCTTCTCATTACATACATTGAAATTCTGGTTATTATTTAAAGTAAAACATGTAACATCTAATAAATTTTACAACAAAATCAACAGAATTTTTCGGAGTTTTTAGAGCAGATATTTACTTTATGATGGAACTATATATATAATTTAGAAGAAAATTAAATATCTCCCCATCACTCCTTAAAGATCTCTGCTTTATGTGCACGCCAGCAATCAAAGCCTATTTCCATTTGAGTAGAATGGAAATCTAAAAAAATTACTTTGGCAAATAAACAATACAATAAAATAAAATAAATAAAACTAAGCGCACGTGTTAATGGACTTTTATACGATGAGCAAGGACTAATAGCGACGACCAACAGTTAATAACAGGAAAATGGCTATCCCGGTGAGGCCCCTAGGAAGTGAGATAACATGAGATGAGAGATGCAATAGGTTACTGTAGGAAGGAGTGAAAAAAGTAGAGCGGTAACTGTGGTCTTTCAAAATGCAAAATTAGCTTTGCTTTTAATAGTAAAGGAAATATATGGATAGCACTATGTTAAGTCCATGCAACCTTCTCTAAATGGTTGCCACATGTATACTAGAAAGAAACTTACAAATTTGTTTTGTTTCATGGTTCATTTTTTTTTTTTTTTAATTTTTGGAGTTCAAACCAAAATCCAAACAAAGCTTTTCTATCCTTTTACTTAATAAACCAAATACTCACTGCAACAGGTCAAAACCGAGCCAAACCAACAGAGTCCTTCGGTTTTTACTTTCCAACTAAATATGACTGTGCTTGGATTTGCTCAATATTCAAGACATAAATGCATGTCATTAGCAAAGGCACAAGGCTCTTGAATCTAAAGCGCATGTTTCTCATCCCTCTCCAACTAAAATTAAACAAGAGTACAAGGAAAATGAAGAAAGCAGAATGTTTATAAACTCTTAGTTCATTAGCTGCTATTAAAGAAGTCCGTCAGAAGCAAAATCAGAACTCACATAACCACCCTCCAGCAATGAAGTCTTCATTTTCTATTCCCTAGTAAGAGTTTTTATAAATGTGCAATTCTTGCTAAGAAGCAAAATAAGAACTCTCACCACCCTCTGGTTCATTTTCTTTTACCTAGTGAGAAAATTTTTATAAACATCCAGTTCTTGCTTTATTATAAGTCATTAGGTTATGGGACAAAATTTGCATTTTTGCTTCTTTTTGGGCCTTTATCTCTAAGGATGAAGACACTTCTCTCTTCTCCATCAATCTCAACTGGGAAGAGTCTCATGTTAATATTCTCTATTGAGGCTTCTTTCATTTTTGTAAATTCTGGTGAGAGTTTATTGTTTGGGGTATAGATTTGCTGGTTTTATTTTTGTATGGTTGATTGTAGCTTTTACAGGGCTATTTTAGCTGCCTTGTGGACCTCCAGTTCACTTTTCTATCTTATCCATCTAATTATAATATACGTTTGTTTCCTAACACAAATTAAAATAAAACATGGTTACCACCAACAAAACCAAAATAGAAACAGGAAGCTTATTCTGTGACTTGGGTTCATCCCCTTCTCATAAATCACCAACTTTCAGATTCAATTTCTAAGGAAAGCAAAGTATAACGAAACCTTTACTTGCACAAGTTTTAGGTGGTGGACACTTCAGATCAATAAATTCATACAAATGCATATAACAATGATTTGTGGGGCACTTCAATTAAAATTTTGGCAACTGAAACTTAAGAACACAACATCCATGTCTGACACCTAATGGACTTTCAGTTGCCTCACATATGTGTGGAATTACAAGGGTGATTAGAATATTTTGTAATGAAACTTTCACATTATTGCAACCTTAATAATTGTTTCACTATTTATGATTCGTTACAAGTGAACACAATCTCATTTGTTTAGATTATCTGTTTTAATATAATCAATGAACAAATATGCATAGAAGTGTAATTCCAAATGAGATACCTTAAGGTTGCATATCCAAAAAACCATGCAAGTCCCGACAGATTGTAGCAATATAATTACCTCTGTTTATTACTCAGACAATTTGGTTAGATTTTAGTCCAAATTTGTTTATTGATACAACTACAAATCTGCAAATACTACATTCACACTTCCTTTCACAAATAGGGTCAAAAACCTAGTAATACAGCTATAAGATTAGATAAAAGAAACTAGCAAAAGAAATTCAATAGCAACAATTATAAAACCTTTACAGAGTCATTTTGACAATATTGTAAATTGACTTTACAGTCAATCACAGTGACTAAAAAGGCATAATCCAGATTACATCTGCCCTTCAATAGAAACAGTAAGATAAAATGTAATTGATGCACTAACTAATGTTACTGCAAACAACTTAAATATCACTAAACAAATTCAAAACATAAGTACGCATGAGAGAGATAATTAAATTACTTATCCATATTCAAATTTATAGATTGAAACATTCAAAAGTTAAATTTAATTTACATCTGTCTTAGATTAACAAAGAAACCAATTCAATCATAATCAGAAAATTATACTTCTACTTACTCATAGATTCTAAACCCTTTCACAGAAGTATTATCTGTAGTTTGGTACCTGAGTAGATGTTGGAGCAGTTTAAGACAATTGAAACAATTTCAAACCAAAAGTATGCATCAGAGGGCAAGAAAGAAAGTTACACATTTAAAGCATTTCAAAAAACAAATTATAATATTAAATTTTAATCTCCAGTTATAGGGACATGAAAACATGTATTGTTTTACTTGTATAAAGTATGTGTATCCTTACTCATATTTCCTAGAAAGAATCCGTAACACAAACAAAGCTCCATAAACTTGCTGATCTTGTAAATTATGCTTCACCCAGTCTAGAAGATGCGGCCACTGCTCAGGATAATCAGCATGAATAATTGTCTTGAGGCACTCACCCAGTTGTACCCTACACAACATGTCCAATAATATTAGACGAATTATGCCTTAATGTAACAGTTAATCCTGATAAATCTAAAAATCATTTTGGAAAAAAAAAAAAAAAAGAAAGCCAAAAACCCAAAAAAAAAAAAAAAAACAAAACTTAACATCAAGCAAGAAAGTAGAGTTGGCACTGTACTGCACATTTAGCATTGACGACCAAACTTCAGTTAACAAACTAGAACATGCACATATTATACAAGTACGTGCATACATTTGCATGTGAATACACAGGAACATAATGACAAGAACTAAAAATTGTAAAAGTAGAAAATATGGCAACAACAATGTTTTTGAAAAGGGAAGATAATGGAACTGTCAATCAGTACCTCAACAATGGGGGAACTTGGGCAACGAAGACAAGAATGTAATCCCTCACCATCTCTTTGTCACCTTGCAAGATTTTCTGTTCCTCATCTACAATCAAATAGATGACATAAACACGAGCAATAATAACTATGAGGAATGGTTTAAACAGTTCGAATATTGGAAGGGGATATAAATACTAGGCTCATGTGGCGCCCAATTCTTGGCAATGAAGTTCTTGAAATGAATGCTGGCCACTTGTCTCACGGCCATGTCGCAGTTATTGTCCACGATGATCTGCAATAACCTCACCAGATGCTGTGGGGTGTATTGAAACTGAAATAAAAAAAGAAATGAAATAACCATCAAAATAAAATCACCAAATGTAAAGCTTGATCTCTGCAGTATAATATTAAAGATCAAGTAATCATGACTAATCTTATTTTCATCGACCTAATCCTATGAACAGCTCTAATAAAAAAGAAAAATTAAGAGTCCTGAGATAATTCCAAATGATGTTTAGGAATAATTCATTAATTATTAATTATTTAGAAAACGAAAAGAATAGAGTAGAAATCTTTGAAATGAATGGATGAGTAAAAATAAAAGACCTGATTGAGGCTTTGCTCGGCTGCTTTGAGTTCTTCCGGATTGGGGCTGAGAGCAGCCTGGAGGACGAGAGCAAGGCTAGGGAGATCCATATCGGAGCAAAAATATTGAAAACAAAAGATATTGATCTGAGAATACGTATTATATCTAAACCCTGCCTCAATTTGAGTATCAGGTGCTTTCTTGCTTGCTTTCCTGTCTGTCTCTCCGGGGTTTAAAGTGCGCGATCGGTCGAGTGTGTGGATAGTATTTAAATCGTTAGGGTTTACGGTTGTTTAACCAAGTACTTCTCTTCACTTACCACTCTGCCATTGACTACAGCCTTTACAATCACGCGCCTAAGGGGTTCGTTCTGTTTGGCAATAAATGAAACTGTATTAAATGTAGAACTCACAAAATTTCTGCCACTCAAAAACAAAAAATCACCTAATTGAAGACAGGATTGATAATTTACGTCACAAACGACTATACGATACTAATAAATAGTTTCCAGTTTCAGAAAAAATATTCTCTAATGCATTAATTAGTTGATATATAATTAAGGGTGTACGTATTAATTTTTTTATAACTCGGTATATTTGAAGTTAGACCTAGCAGCGCAATTAAATAATTGAATTGTATTAATTTATTTATGATATAAATTTATTTAAATTTAGTCTAAAAATATTATCTTTTTATTTTAAAAATTTTAATTCCATAAAAATATTTTTATTAATAAATTAAAAAAATATAATTTTCTTTTTCAGTTACTATTGTATGTATTTTTTTTTTGTACTGATTTTTTTCAAAGAAATGAATCTATTTTTAATTTTAATTTTTTACACTAAATTAAAATAGATTTCATTTCATTTTTATTTATTATTGTTGTACGTGAGTTTTGTTAATTTTTTATAATTTTTAAGTAATATATTATTTACTTTTAAAATTAAATTAAATTTTATATTAAATTAGACAAATCGAATTGGATGCTAATAATATTAAATATTAAATGAATTAATTATATCTAAATAAATCAAATTATATTTATTCGTGTAATAATATGAATATAATTCAATCACTAAACGCATGTAATCTTAAGTATCACCTATTTAATAAATATATCATAATCTTTATTTATAATTATAACATAATTAATAAATAAGCTTTATTGTAATTAACTTAAATTTTACTTTATAATATTTTACTACAAAATAAATATAAAATAATAACATAAATTATCACCCTAAAATGAATCACCTTTAAAATAACAATAATAATTAGCAACCAGCTTGCGTTTTAAGTATGTTATGTTAGTATACATGCTCCATAATAGAGAAGGGTTTGTTGGAGTTTGGATTATATTTATCGAACAAGTGCCAAATAAAATGAAAAGAAAAGGTTTTAAAAATTATAGATGGGCGACTTCTCACCTTCTTGTTAACATGGCTATCCCAGGATTTAAACTAGGCATGGCTAGCCATGCCTAGCTCAAGCAAGGCAAAGCCACTTCATAACTTTAAAAAAATAACACACACACTCCAGCAAGACAAGCCACTTCATAACTTAATAAAAAAATAATAATAAGACACACACACACCCCCCATCCCACAAGCCATTTCACAACTTAAAATATATATACACACACATATATAGATCTGTATTTTTTTTGTTATTTAAATTATTAGTTAAAAAATACAAAAAGAAAATAAAAGAATAATGAGCAAAAAAAAGTATAGTAAGCTTATTTTATTTTTCATCATTTATTTTCCATCCTTTTTATCTTCAAAGCCTTGTTTGATAATGTGATTGTTTTAATGGATGAAAAAAAATTTTGTGGCATTTGATTGTTCTATTGTAAGATAAATTTGTGGTGTTTAATGATACGTATGTGATGAGTAAAAGAAGAAAATAGGTAGGGCTTTATTTTTATTTTTTTAATTCACACGCAGCTCGTTATCTTGTGGCCTAGGCATGCACGATCCATCTAGGACGAATAAAAATTGTTCATGCCTACGTTATGGTTTTGTCGGCCGTGACGGCTCGGGTGGCCCCCATACTATGTATCTAATTGAAATAATGGGATCACGCTTCGCCTGCTACAATTTGTGTGATAAAATTCTTCCCTAATTGGAATTAAGTTGTGTTTCCTCTAAGCGTTGAGTTTTGAAACAACCCTCTAAAGGGAGTGGTGTTATGATTAGTTTATTAGTAGTAGACTTTTGGGCAATGCTACAAAAAGAGATACTATAACTAGTATGTTAGTAGTAGTAGTAGAAAAAACAATAATAATAATTAACCTTTCTAGACCTTAACAATAGTTATGTTTGATATCTAGTTCCAACTTTTCTTAAGCATTTTCAGTTCGATTATTTATTTTACTATTCTAACAAATGTTTAAACTATCATTTTTAGTTTGAGAAAGTCAACTGTGTTAGTTTGAGGGGTTGGTGGATAAAATTTACAAATGTTAATTTGAATTGTAAATTTAAGCCGGTTTAGAATTCTCTTAACATATAAGCTTATAAATAAAAATTAATAAATTAAATACAAGACTTTCGAGGATAGTCGCGTAATTGTTGGGAAGGATGTGCTTAAGCTTGCAAGGAGTTATCGTGGGGAGAGCTCTTTGACTTTAGAACAATAGTTATTAGTTTACTCCTAAATAGTCAAGCTATATATTTCTTTTCAATACTCTTTTAAATTGCTGTGTTTTTCTTAATAACTACTTTAATATATATTTATATTTCTCTGTCAAATGGTTTTAAATAAATATGCTTAACATACTTATATTTCTTACCATACTCTTTTAAATTGCTATATGTTTCTTAATAATTATTTTAATATATATTTATATTTCGCTATCAAAAAGTTTTAAATAAATATGCAAATTTAAGACAACAAACAAATTTTTGATCTACTAATCAAAGATTATAGCTTTACAAGCAAAGTTCATTAGACCTTACCATTTTCAAAAACTTTTACTTGTAGTGCCTTGATTCAATTGGCACTTAATAAGACTTTTTTTTTTAATCGTATATGCTAATCCCCAAAGCAATAAACATTTAATGGTGTATTTAATAATTCGGAATCGAAATCCAAAATTTAGAATTAGAATAAATATTATATTTCATTGCTAAAATTATTATAGGAATGAAAATAAAATTAATGAACCCCACACAATAAAAATGAGAATTTGATTCCTAAAAGAGCTTGGAAATGGGATTTCATTCTTTAAATTGACTATTTTATCTTCATATAATAATTTAATATCCTATTTTATCTCTCATTTTAATTAAAAAATATAAAAATAAAAAATTAATTATAAAAATAAAAAATATAATAATTGGCATTATTTTTATTCTTATTTTTATAATTATTATTAATAAAATTATTGTATTATAATTAATTATTAATAAAAATAATTTCTTGAATAATAATAATCACAATTATTTTAATTATACAATAATAATAATTATGACAAAAATTAACTAAGGGTATTTTAGTAATTTAAAATAATTTTTTCTATTCTAATTTTGATTTTTATAATTGACGTAAACAATTTATTCTAATTTCTATTCTTTACTCTGATTCTAGTCCATTCCAATTTTAGTTCATTCTGATTCTAGCGTATTCTGATTACGAATTAGTAAATACACTATAATTATACTTATACATGTTCACACAAGATGCAGATTAAGATGGAGTTTGCTCTTTTTTTTTTTTCTTTTTCATCTAAAATCTAAATTTTGGCTGAAATTTGAATTTAAGAATAATATGTCTAACAGATATATTTATTTGTTATTTTTTTATAACTTGTAAATATAAGTATTAATTCCTTAATTTTTTAAAACAAAAGATTTTTGAAAATTAATATTTTGACATTCATACCTTTTTTTTTAAAAATATTGTTAGTAAATATCAATTATGAATTAATCATATCTAGGACATGAAGGTCAATGAAAAACTAAATAAATACTTATTTTTTGTTTTAACATTGTTTTAAGGATCGAAAGTTAAATTTTACACCTTAGGTGAGAATTAAAAAGATAATATATGCATTTATTTCTTTGGCAGTATTTTGAGTACGAATGGGCAAATTTGGTTTGGATCCAAAATTTAAATCAATTTAAAATTATTCATTTTAATTTGAGTCAGTCCAATCCAATTCGAAAGTAGTGCTCAAATCGCATTGACAATTGTTGATTTGCATCAATTTTGATTGTAGATTTGAACCTAAGTATAAAAAATTATCTTAATTGTGAGATCCAATTATTGTATCTAATTATATTTACTTTTAGGCCTAAAAATTAATTTAATTGCAAAGTATATATAAAATTATATTTATTATTAGGATAAATAATAATCTAATAGAAAGCTTTATATATTGGATTGTTAAATACAAAATTATCAAATTCTTAACGAATATTGATAAATGATTGAAATAGTAAATATCTGGTTAAAGTGAGTAAATATTATACAAAGAAGTTCGTAATGACGAGTTTAATGCATATTGATTAATGATTTGTATTTATATCAATATAAAGTTTTAACATATCATATGCACTTACACTATTAGGTAATGACATCGGGAAAATTTTACCCATATAATATATGTAATTGGGATGAAGTTTAATATAGTATAATTCTATTATGATTTAAGAGTTATGGCACATTACTAGATATTAACTATAGTTATTGAACTTTCGAATAATTCAAAATTCAAAAAGTTCAGAATAAGTTCATAGTTATTTCACAATGAACTTACATGGTCACACTAATACCTAAAGACAGTGAAAGATATTTGAGAGAAAAAATATTATTAGTAAAAAAGTTAGTACTTTTGAAATAATATTTATATTAAAATAAATATATATAAGTGTTATATATATATATATATATATATATATGAATTCTTTAAAGTGTTTAAAGAATTTTTATAACTTTGTATTAAAATATAATTTAATATAAATTATATAATCAAATTAATAATATAAATTATTGATGAACATAAATGCAAATGTGTAATTATTAAATAATTAGGCTTAAATTCATAAAATTATACTTAATTGCATTTGTTTAAAAGTTAATCAAAAGTCTTACATTTAAGTATATGGACTTAAATATATAAAATAAAATTTACTGAAGGATTATTATTATATCTATGAAACATATTCACATTTTTATTAAAAGTGAGGGAAATATAGAAATGCATGGATATTTTTAAGTATATATATATATTGTAACGCCCTTAATTATTTCAAATAAAAATTTTAACATAATTTTCTCCATAAAAATAAATATTTTCCTAATGTAAAACTTGTAATTAAACTTTTAACACTTCTATATATACTTTTTATATCTTCAACTACTCTTTTATATCCAAATAAAGAAACGAACAGTATGTATTATTGAAATATCTCTACATAACTTAAAATTATTCATATTTAATCACACAAAAATATAATAGAGTCTAATAAAACATCTTCTAACTGGTATATCTCCAATCTGTTTCAATTATCATTTCCAACATTACTAGAATCTGAAAAGTAGAAGTGAGCTAACACCAAGTAAATATTTATATACAATGTAAGTTTTAACATAAAATGAATAGATTTAATTTAATTTCTAATTCTAAAAATATATTTTAAAAAAATAATATTTGAGAAAATCTTTATTTTTACAGTTAATAATTTTTTTTCAAATAAGATAAAATACAATAAATATCACTCTAATTTAAACATTTTCATAAAATGATCATGTGTACCTTAGAGGTATTATTCTCAAGGATCGTCAACCTACTAATGGCCAACGTACTTTAGGGATATCATTATCAAGGACTGTCGCCTCACATGATTTTCTATTTATGAACTTTTACTGTAGGACAGAAATCACATCCAAGATCACCGGTGCATAATCAATTAAAGTCATACCAATTCCACATTCAACAATTTTCAAAAGAAATGGTAACATTTTATGATTTCTGATAAAATTACAAAAATTAATATTACTAGTTTTAAATAAATATTGTAAAATAAATTCAATTTAATTACAGTCCATGTATATTTTCAAAATTTGATATGAATGTACTTATATCCTTATAATAATAATAATAATGACAGGAAGCATAAACACAAAAAATCGTGAGTTACTATTTATGAGTGGTTAATATCAATAAGACTTATATTTACAAAATGGCCTAATATTTTAATAAATTATACTTATAATTCAAAATAATTCTAAATAATAATTTTGACTTATTTTTAGGTAACTATAACAAATAAACCCTAAAAATTATAGATTTTTATAAATTTCTCGTATTCTAACAAATCAGTCCCCAACAAAAATTAATTATAACATTCACTTATAATATCCGATACACTTCAATATATAATTATCTTTAATTACCACCAAATTTATTAATCCACTTAAAAATCTATTTTAAATAATTTATAATAAAATAAAAATTTTATCAATTACTCAATAATTAAAGTACAATAATCATTAATCCATAATAAGTCTATCCCAAAAAAAATAAAATCATACTAATAACACAATTTTAATTATAAAACAATACTAATTTATGCTTATAATTAATAATTAAAACTTGTAACACAATAATAATTTTTGTGATACCTAAAATTAATATCTATAATTAATAAAATTTAAAAAAAAAAACTTTGTAATACCTTAATTGCACTTGGATTTCAAGTGATTTCTTCTCTCAACCTTTCTCTTTGTTTTCTTGTCTTCTAACCTCAATGCAAACAAAACAAGATTGAATAATATGATTTTGACTTCGTTTCTATCTTTAACATAAGTGCAATGGCAGACAATAAAACAAACAAATGGCCATTTGTCCTTTATTAAACTTTCAAGTCTTTTGGTAGTTACACATACCTAATTTCACAATTCAATGCACTCCACTCACACCACCTAATCAATCCATTCATTCATGCAAACATTTTTTAATGAATATAATACTACACGAATTTTCTTCCTTTTTGTCTTTCTTTCAATTTATACAGGTCCCACATGCTTGAAAATTCTTCATGTAGCAACCGTACCATGCTAATAAAATGACAAGTCATTACTATAATATATATATATATAATAATAAAAAAAAATCATAATCTTCAAAATAATTAATATAATAATACTAATAATACATGTTACTACATATGGGATTACTTTATCAAATTAAAGAATAAAGAAAACAAAAACCTGATCTTTCTCGAGAGGAATTCGGCCAAGTTTCTTTCCATCCATACAGTGGTGTTAATTATTGATTCTTCACATAATTCAAGAAATTATCATCATCGTTTATCATGTGAGTATGAAAAAACTCGTCTATGATGGTATTTTTTGTACATATATGATGTCTAACTACACACTTGGTATTCTAAGTGTTTGTTAAAATACCTAAATGAACCCAAGTTTATGTTTAATGCATAATTTTTTGTGTTTCAATTCTTCAACAAACTTCTACAAAATTGAGACGTAAACTTTAGATCTCTATCTAAAACAATGGATAAATGCAACTATGCAATCACACTATCTCTCAAACATACAATCTATTTAAAACTTTTAAAGAATTTGTAGATTTGATATGCAAAAAGTAAACGAATTTAGTTGATCTATCCACAATTATTCATATATATTTATAGCTCTTTTGGGTTTTTGGTAATCCTCTAACAAAATCCATTGTTATATATTCCCATTTTCACTCAGATACTAGAAGAGTTGAAGTAATCCCACTAATCTCTAATGTTCTGCCTTCACTTGTAGACTTAGTACACATTTAGCCACAAATTCTCCTGCATCTTTTTTCAACCTATTCCACCAAAAATGTTCATAAGTTTTTGAACTTTTTTGTAATGTCAAGATGTGTAGTATATTTAGATTTGTGAGTTTCACTAAAAACATCCTTTCTAAGATATACGATAGATAGTACAAAAAACCTACCAACAAACCTTAAATCACCAGAAGAATCAATTGACCATCCTTTTATTTCATCGCTTTTCTTTAACTTGACATGCAGTGATTTAGCTTCAAGATCATTTTGTTGAGTTACATTAGCCTTTTGGAGAATAGTAAGTTATGCCGCCAAGCTAAAAAAATAAAATTAATCTTTCACTTTATCAATCATCAAATCAAATTCCTCCAAATAATCACATATTTTCCATCTATAACATTAAAGATTTACTAGCATTCTTAATAATTGCCTACTTAAGACATTTGCTACAACATTAACCTTACCAAGATGGTATTGCAAGATAAAATCATAATCTTTTAAATACTTTATTCACCTAATCTGTTTTCAGTTAAGTTTTTTCTATGTAAATAAATGTTATAGATTTTTGTAATCTGAATACATCTCAAATTTCTCACCATATAGGTAATATCTCTATAACTTTAATGTAAACACAATAGTAGCAAGTTTGAAGTCATGTGCAAGATAATTATGTTCATAAGTTTTAAGCTGACATGAACCATACACCACTACTCTTTATAATTACATCAAAACACAACCAAAGTCTACATGTCAAGCATCATAATAAACTGTATATCCAATGCCACATTCATGAATAATTAAAATAAGAGTTAAGGTTAGGTATTTCCTCAATTTTATGAATACTTGTTTACATTCATTGTTCTGCTCAAATTTTACCCTTTTTTTTGGCTAAATGAGTTAAAGATGATGTTATTTAGAAAAAATATTTTACAAACCTATGATAATATCTTGCTAAATCCAAAAAAACTCTTAATTCCAATTACAATCTTTGTTATATTATAGTTTAACATTGCCTCCATTTTATTAAGGTATACAAAAATCCTTTTTAAGATAATACGTGCCCAAGAAATTTGACTTTAGTTAACCAAAATTCATATATCTTTTTACATACAGTCTATACTCCTTCAATACTTGTAAAGCAATATACAAATGTTGCTTATGCTTCTCTTTTGACTAACAATATATAAAAATATTATCTATGAATATCATCATGCATTGATTAAGGTGAAGATGAAAAATTTTATGCCTCAAATTCATAAATATTATAGGAGCATTTGTTAATCCAAAACGGCATCACTACATACTCAAAATGTCCATATCTAGTATGGAATGTAGTTTTTGAGATATCTTCATTTTTAACTCTTAACTAATGGGAACTAGAATGAAAATTAATGTTTGTTAAGTATTTAGAACCGTACATTTGATCAAACAACTTATCTATTCTAGGTAATGGATATTTATTTTTCATAGTCACTCGATTCAATTATCTGTAATCCACACACAACCTCAAGTTACTATCTTTTTTTTTTCTTAACAAATAAAATTGGTGTACCTCAAGTGGAAGTACTAGGTTAAATAAATCCGTTATCCTATAATTCTTATAACTAGACTTTCAACTCTTTAATTCTACTAGGGCCATTCAGTGAGGTATCATAGAAACAAGTGCAACACCAGGATATGTCTCAATCGTAAAATTTGTATCTCTCTTAGGTGGTAAACTAAGTAATTCCTTAGGAAGTACATCTAAAAATTCATTAATTATTAGAAGGGGTTGGATTTTCAAATTACTAGAGTCACAATTCATTATACTAGTTATCCTTCCAAAGTAATAATTATGATCCTTATAATTAGTATAAGTACAATAGTGATCATTTTTTTTTCTTACAATATAAATTTTTTCACCACTACACAAATTGATGGTTACTTTTTTCGTTTGATAATCTATAATGTATTGAAATATGACAACTAATTCGTTCCAAGTATCATATCATAACACATCATTTCTATCACAACTAATTTAAAAGATGTTTTATAACCGTCCACATCAATCTCACAATTTTAACATATTTTATTAAGATTTATACCACATCGGATTGTTATTTCAACTAACAACATAAGTTCTAAAAGCTCAGCTTTTAAATTTAAAAAAAATTATAAGTTTTGAAGAAATAAAGGAATATGTAGCATCAGAATCAAATAATACTCTAATGCAAGTACTGAACAAAAGAAAGTTACCTTTCATAATGGTATGATCAAATTAATTTACATTTTAAATAATATCATATGCTTTACCTTGTGCTTTACGTCTACCATGCCCTTGTGATAACTAAGGCCTCTGATAAGATTGCTCATTTTGCCCTTATTATGGCTGTCTATTCTATTGGGTCTATTATAGTGCATATTGAATACTTCTTTATTCAGAACTAGCTACTTAACTTGTAGCCTGTTCTAAACATGGACACATGTTTTGATAGCGACCTTGTTCTTCATGCTCAAAACAAACTCTTGGATGCTTGTAAAAACTTTGACTAACTTGATTACTTCCTTGGTTAGAGTTAGTTATTTGCATTTATGTTTGCTTTAAAAATAGACACGTATCTCGATGATAACCTAGTTTCCTATATTTAAAACAAACATTAGATGAATTATGAAAACTTTGAGTATCCCATATAGAAACCATCTATCTATTTTCTCCTAATTTAGGAAGTTTCAAATTTGAACTTCTTTTCTTAGATTCCATTTTTTGTTTAATTTCATCTTTATCTTGTTCTATTATTAAAGCTTGATCTACCATTTTAGAATTATTTTGAAGATACAACATTATAAGTTCACAGTGTAATGTTGACTTTATCCCTTCCATAAATAATTTCACCTTGTCCTTCCCTTTAGATATTATAGAGGTGGCAAACCAATTCAAAACCTCAAACTTTGCTTCATACTAAGATATTAATAAATTACCTTAATTTATATGAATAAATTCATCAAATATAACAACATAAAATACTTAAGTGAAGTATTTTTCAAGAAAAAGTTCCTTAAAAGTTTCTCACATCCACTCTTCATCTTTTTTCATAATCTTGATGGTATTTCACCAATGAGTTGGAAAGCTGTAAGCTTCATATAAATTTCCTTAGGTGCTTTTATGGCATTTAAAATCCATCATATCTATTCCATCCATTCTTTAACAACCAATGGGTCGACCTATCCATTAAACGTTAAAGTTTAAGTTTCTTGAAATCTTTCAATGACAACATACTGCTACTATCTTTACTATGTCCATTGTTGTATGGTTCATTACTGAAACCATAGAGTATATTAACAAATTCTTTTTTAGTGTGATAGAATTCACTAAACTCATCTCTTTCTTGTGAAGAAGATAGTTTTATTTCTATGATATCAAACATAAGATAGCTTTAATTCTTTAATATCAAACATACTAAAATCAGATATTTAAATTATGATAGTTAAAACACTTTAATATAATATACACAATATTATATTATTACAACAAGTGTTATTACATATAATTCTTTAAGTGTTATTACATTACAAGTGTTTATTACTTTTGTTATCACATAAGTGTTTACAGTCTTCTAAAAGATAACCAAACTAAACACACACAAAAATAATAAATTTAAGTAGTTAAAGTCATATATACAAAGCTAATTAGTTCAAAAAGATGCACATAAAAAAGTACATATAATACCTTCTCCATTAACTTCTTAACTCCTCACCACTTTTTATAATTATTTTCAATAATAATAGAAATAAAAAATTCTTCTATCTTAATGGGAAAGGAATCTAGTGTCATTAGTATTTCCTCACTAATCTTACCTATTAAACCCGTCTCACTTATTATGCCTTTTGTAAATTTCCTTAACCAACTTTTTGCCATGCTAAAAGTATTGAGCAATCTCTTAATCCAGAACATATGTTGAATTACAAGTCTGTTTTGGTTCACTTTTTTTCCATAAAGCCTCAGGCCCTTAAGTGTGTCATTCTTATCTTACTTAGAAGCTCGTAAACCTGGATTAGTGTTAAAAAATGGATATTAACCCTTCACCATCTCAATGTTGTTCTCAATCAAGCCTTTAATACTACTCTCAGCCTCGCTCTCGATTTCATTTTAATTTTATCTACTCTATGTTTTCTAAGATCTTTAAATAGAACACCTCTTAATGCACATTGTTCTTCTCTATCAAGAAAAGTCCATTGATTTTATTTTGTCCTAGCCATGCTAAAAAATCAAACAAAAAGTGACATAATGAGTGCAGGGGACAACAAAAAATAACATAACGAGTGCAGGGGACAACAAAAAGTAACAACAATTATGAACTTATAATAATAATAAAAAAAATTTTCTAGTTAGCATAAGAAGTGTCTACAAAATCTATATCCTGTACTCTAATACCAAGCTTTTAAGGAGGTTGCATATATAACTTTTTAAAAAGTTTAGAACTTGTAATTAATGTTTTTAAAATATATTGAAAAGAGTATAAATCCAAGTATTTCACCTCAACATTAATATACAACGTTGAATAGTTTATTGCCTATCTAGTAACTTAAACTATGTACATATTTTCTCATAGTTACATAGATACAAATTTTTACAAAAAATTTCTTTCATTAGATAAAGTCCAACCTTCTTCAATAATATTCTCCTTTGCCATACAAGTCAATAATGGGAAAAAGATGCCCATAAAGAATAACATAACATGCTCAGTAATTGGAATAGGTAATATGAGAATCAAAATGCATGATGGTATCATAAAGACCTTATAACATGTTAAATATGCACCCAAGTTGAAAAGAAACTTAGTTTCTTTGGGCATGTTAGATAGTTTAGTTGTAGTTTCAAGATAAAAAAAGAGCAACTTAAAGATTATAAAAAGTGCTATAATGGTAATAAAGGGTTGTAAACAAAATGGCATATACGTACTTCTAGAATCTATTATAAATGGCATGGCATTTATATTAACTGAATTGAAAATTGATGTAACCAAGCTTTAGCATCTAAGAATTGGACGTATAAGTGAAAAGGGCATGAAAGAACTAAGCAAACAATGATTGCTGAGAAATATAAAGATAAATGATTTAAAGTTCTATGAAAATTGTGTGTTTAGCAAAACTTATAAAGTCAAATTTAAAAAGGTTACACATATAACTAGAGAAATTTTAAACTATATTCACTCCAACCTTTGAGGGTTACACAAATACATTCTCTTAGCCAAAGAAAATATTTTATGTCTTTGATTGATAACCTTTCTAAGAAAATCTAACTTTACATGTTGAAAACTAAGAACTGACAATAGTTTAAAGTTTTGCAATAATGCTTTTAAAGAATATTGCAAAAAGAATGGTCTAACTAGAAATAAAAGTGTAGTTAACACTCTTTAGTAGAATGGACTAGCTAAGAAGATAAGTAAGACCTTGATTGATAAGGTTAGATGTATACTACTCAACTTTAAGTTGTTTAAGAGTTTCTGATCTAAGATAGTGTTAAAAACTTGTTATCTTATCAACAACAGTCCCTCATATGTTATTAGTTTGAAGACACCGAAAGAACTTTATATTAGAACCCTTATTAAATATGACAATTTTCTCACATGTAGTTAAACATAACTCAATAAGGATCTTGTTTGTAATGGTGGTTGTTCTTGATTTAGAACTTGACCAAATGTATGTCAAGATAGCTTGAAGAAATTATTTTGATACAACAACCTGAAGGCTTTGTGGAATCAGGTAAAGAGAATTATGTTTGTCTTTTAAAGAAGTTTTTATATGGTCTAAAGTAATCTTCTAAGCAATGGTATAGTAGATTTGATAAATTCATTACTAAAAATGGTTTCAAAATGTGTCAATATGATAGTTGTGTATACTATTAAACTTTAAGCCAAAGTGAAACTATATACTTACGTTAGTATGTTGATGACATGCTTATAGCATGTAAAGAAAGGTTTAAGATAGACAAGTTAAAGTCTTTATTGAATACAAAATTTGAAATAAAAGACTTGGGTACTACAAGTATAATATAGACAAGTTAAAGTCTTTCTTGAATACAAAATTTAAAATAAAAGACTTAGGTACTACAAGTATAATTCTTGGGATTAAGATTAAAAGGAAAAGGGAATGTGGAATTTTATTTCTGTCACAAAATAAATGTGTGGAAAAGATATTAAATGGTGGTGAATTCAAAGCAGGTTTAAATTATCTTTTTCTTTAAATGATTAAAATACTTACTTTATTACATTATTTTAATATCTATTTTTTTTACCAATAATATCATGTACTTTTGATAGTTAATAATTTATTTTATTAGACTAATGCTTGATTTTGCAATGTTTAAAGGTAATTTCCTTTGTATTTCATATTTTTCATTAAAATTTGATACAGAGAATGCTTTGTTATAACTTTAATTTAATTTTTTATTATTTAATAAATAGAATTATAATGCTTAAGCGAAGAAGAACTTACATGAAATTTATATTTTTTTTGGATTTTATTGTAAAAACTGATTTCTTAATACCAAATATTGATATTGCTACTCCCTACAGATTAAACATTGGTGGATTACGATACCTTTGGTAACCTTTATGTTACCGAGTTCTATTTTATTACTTGTTATTTTTTATTACAACTTTCGTTTTATTCTCTTTTCCTCAACATTAGGATTATACCAAGTTAAATTTCAATCAAGTTTTCCAATTTATTAGTAATTTTTGTGGGTTTGACCTCATCATCACAAATTTGTAATCTAATATTGTGATAATTAAAACCAACATGGTAATATTTTATCTCTGTTACACCCCACTTAAGACGGTCAAGCTCATACTTTATCATAAGCTTTACCTAATACAAGAGTCTTTTCAGATTTCTTTACCAGAGGAAAGAACCCTTAATTCTTCTCTCGAAAACACATAGGATGACTGTAAACATAATTCTTTTCCTCGACATTGTGCTGAGCTTGTACTCACAGGGGTTTCAAAGTTCAATCCACTTCTCCCAGTGCATGATCAATACAACCTCTTCACTGAATGTCATCGTAAAATTTCGAAAAATGTTACTTATCTGGGATAGTCATATCTTAAGCATTGAAATGACAGTTAAATCTATTGTTTTGGACTAAATATACTGGAAAATATTTACATTATACATTAACTCAAAACGATAAAATTTAACTACCATTTCCATACTTAATGTGGATATTTGGAGTGTCAGTACTGTTCTAAAATTTCACCTCAATCATACAACACTCCAATTAATGAAATGACACAAAGTTTGAGAAATTTTATTTTTTTCTCACAAATATTATACAATTTTATAAAAGTTTTATAAGTAAATTAACGATAAAATAAATTTAAATGAAATAACATAAATTTTGACAAAAATTACTATATAAAATTTATCATTAAAAGATATGATTGTTTCACTGTACTTTCTTTTGGATATTAAAAACTAGAGATTTAAATAATCTCTTCTCTTCTATTGCTCTAGTTTTATTTGATTGAAAAAAAAAAAATTAGAATTTTGACTAGGTCTCTCATTTTGTTATTTCAATTTCATTTCACTAAAAAATTATTTTAATTAAAATTATAAGTAATAAATCAAAAATGAAAAGAAATGGAATTAAATATGGGAATAGGACTTGGCTATGTTACACAATGTAATATTACATTCATGTGACAACCAAAAAAGCATAAAGACAAAGGAAGTGATAAAAAAAAATGAAAAAATTAGCAACCAGTTGAAAGTGGGGAAATTCTTTTTGTAAAATTATGCTTTCCCCCTTGAAGTATGGTAAATATATATTGTTATATGAATATTTTATTCAATTAACAAACAACTTGTATTTCTATTCATATTTTAGTTTTATTAACAAATAAAAAATAATAATATAAATCGAATATACTATTTAATTAACTTTTTTAATCTTAAAATATATAATAAAAAGAATACATTAATATGGTGCACATATCTATTGAATTTTATTATTTATTGTACAATAAACTTCCTTTTGTATACACTTTAGATAATAATATACTCATAAAAAAAAATTAAATAGACCCGCAAAGAATCTTTGATCAATAACAAGTTGACGATTAAAATAAATTATAATTATATTAAAATTTATCTAAAAAATCAAAATAAACTTATAAAGTATTTACTATAAAATATATTATTTTTCGTTCACCCCAATTTAAGTGACTAAAAGTAACAAAATATATTACTTTCAGTCACCTAAATTAAGGTGATTGAAAAGTAAAAATTTTGAATAAATTCTTATGCTAATACAATTATCAAATAATAATAACTTATTTTAAAAGATTGCCTATTGGTACAATAATTATGTTTTTTAATTAGGGACTAATGTACAAGATTTTAAATAATTTAATAACTATTCAATAATTATAAATATTTAAGGGTCCATTAGCTATTTTGAAATTTGGAGCATTCAAAATTTGCCAAACTCAACTTAAAATTTTGAATAAAACCTTAACTTTCTTTAATTAAAAAATAATTATAAAATAGTTTATTTTCTTGCATATTGGTACCCAAACAAGCTAGATTCAATAGTATGAATATGCAAAACTTTGAATATTTTGTTATTATTCATTAATTTCAAAAATTTGGGGTCCATTCAAAACAAAAATTTTGGTATGAATACATTAAATTTTAGGGAATAGAGGACATTTTCGTCCAAATTTAATTTTTTTTGTTAAATTATGAAAGGTAATTATGTTAATAAATTGATTTATAAATGTAACTAGCTTGAAAAATTTTTCAAATATGAACCTATCAAGGATATACATGAAAAAATTAAAAAGAAAAATTTCGGATAGGATCAACTTTATCTCTTTATTTGACATAGGAAATAAAATAGGAAAACAAAAATTAATCCTAAAAATGGACAAAAAAAAATTTAGAATTTCACATGAAGCATAAAATTTGAAACATACTAAAAATAAAATTAAAATATAGTACACAAAAATTGTGAAAGTAATATAAAAGATGAAAAAATATAACATTTGATTGAATTATATTTTGTAAATATAATAATAGTAAGTTATAGATTAATATTATATTAATAAAATATTTAATTCTTACAATGCATGGACATCAGTTACTAGGCAAGTTATCTCAAATTGAAGAATTTGTGTTGGGTGTAACTTAACACCCAGTATATTATATTCAATTCCTAAATTATTTATAGAATAATTGTCAATTTTATTCAAATTATATGTTACATATTTATTTACGAGATATATATATATATATATTATAATTTTATTAATATATGAAGTTGTATTAGTAAATGAGTCACTTTTATACTCAAATCTTCTGACCAGATAATATATTTAGTGAAATATAAAATGTATTAAAAAGTTATAAATATGACAAATTTGTGTATTTTTATCAATAATAATGTTGATATTGGTTATTTATATATATTAATAGCATAATTATTAATAGTAATAATATGAATGTTATACATAATATAATTTTATCATTAAAATTATGTTATTTTTATTTATTTATTTGTTATTGTTATATAACACTGGTATACATGGACCTTGGACATTGACTTAGACCTTAAAATAAAACTTGATTTTACAAACAAATACTTTTTTTTTTTTGGTGACAAAGAATTTGAATTATATATCTATCAGTACAAGATAATTTTATTGATATATTAAAACATAGCACACAAAATTTGAAATTATAACGCAAAATTTAAAAAATTAATACAAAATTCAAAACCTACAGACAACTACTAAGAGTAATGTTACACTTAAAATATAAAAAATTATTTGTATACATTCAATACAAAATTTGAAATATTTATAAATTAAATTTGAAATGCACTACACGAAATTTAAAGTCGTGACTCAAAATTTGAAACGACAATATTAAAATTTATGAACAATTGGTGTGAATAAAAATAAATATAAGATGTGCAATATAAAATTTTATACATATAACTTAAAATTTTAAAACGTGTATAAAATAAATTTAAAATACAATACAAAATACTTTGAAGTTGTAACATAAAATTAAAAACTATGAATATAAAAGTAGAAACCAATAAAAATTTGATACGAATAACATTAAACTTAAAGTGTATAATGTAAATTTTGATAACATTTAATGTAAACATAAAATGTACTAAAAGTAAACTTAGAATTTGGTATATAAATTTAAAATAATAATGTAAAATTTAAATTTATTATAATAATATTAATTTATTTTTTATTAATATAATATTTTATTGTTATTTAGTTAGTTAAATATATATATATATATTTTAATGATGTTAGGACAAATTGTCACAAAATTGGTTGCCGCAATTCTATCTATTTATCCATCTCTGTGTGTGTGTTGAAATGACACATCCCACGCGTTTAATGTTGGACGTGAAGATTATATTTTACATCTATGGCATCGTAGTGGGTCCCATGTGAGTAATGTTGAAGTATGGATAAATGTGTTTAAACTCTTAACGTAAGAACAATTTATTTGATGACAAATGTTTTAATTTCCAAATGGGTGATTTCAACATATTGAAATATAAAATAATAACTAATATGAGTAATATTTCTTAAATGTTAACTAAATTGAGGTGAACTATAAAAAGAAAAAATATATATTTTTTTTTATAAAACTATTATTAATTTATTTTATTAGATATTAAATTAAATATTCTCAAATTTGTTTTGCAATTCATAACTAGAAATTTTCAACTCAATCCAATCCCCAAACTCAACTAAAAATAAACTAAATTAGAACAAATTCTAACCATCATTAACTACAGTATTTATTACAAACAAAACTCATCCATTCAAATTATTATGAATATAGTATTATTATTTTATGTGTTATATTTTTATAAAAGTAAAATAAAATAATAAAAAAAAAATGACAATAATATAATATTATCAAATTAAATTTACACTGACAAATTATGTTTTATCACCAATTTAATAGTCATTTCGTGATGATATCATAAACATGATTGATCAAAGGGGGTTGTATTATCTCTACGTAAAATTTTGGCATACCTCAACCTACCTAATGTGACACATGCACCACTTGTCAACCCGAATTGTCATTCTTGTGCATTAGACTTGCCGTTTTCCTTTTAATTTCCGATTTTTTCTCCTTTCAATTTGGTTTTATATTCTAAATAGAGCTTTTATGTTTTCATGAAACAAAGCGGGCACGACAAAGGAAAAACAGAGCCATTCTCGGATCATGCATAGAACGGAATCCAGGGTCCAGTGTCATGCCAGAGTTTGGTTCAGACTAGCTTCAGAACAGGGACCCCAGTACATCACCATGCCACCCTGCAACAAGCCTGATCAAATAACAATGCCATCCTCGTTCGTATGGGTAGTTGCATTGCATTTCGTAACTCTGTTTAAACTAAAAGAAAAGTTTTCACAAAATCTAGCCAAAACTAACAGTAGAGCCAGAATACAAATCTAAATAAGTTGGTCCTGATTCAGCTAACAAGCCAGTTCAATGGAAAATACTGGAAAAACTATGAAAGAACATATAGATTGTATTAAAAGCTGCTTACCCGTCATCTCATGGAGTTAAATCCTTGCGTATGGCCGTTGGCATTTGATAACTTTGATTAAACCTAAGAATAAATTCTACTTGAATACCTCAATTAGTTTTACATCCTTCCACATTCCCATGCAAACATAGCATATCCAAATATTTCAAAATTGTTGTGTGAATGAGATGCATTGACTAAATACTCGTTGTACTTGAATTAGTTCTTGAAGTAACAACCAATTGGTTGCACTAAATAAGAAAGTTCATATGACCAGATCTGTGGATCTTAAAATCTGGCTTACCACTCTCAGTCTCCTCTCCAATCTATCAATTCTCTTTGAGGTGTATATAGCTTTGACACTTGCTCTTCTGCTTCAGTATCATCAACTACACCACAGCACCTTGGAAAGCCACAATAACGTGCTAGTTGTCCATCAATTGAAAAGAACCTGCAACATAGATAGAATTAGAACCATAAAGAAAATTTGGGAACAAATAGAAATACAGATGACTGGTGGTTGTGGAGGACCTATAATCATATGTCAGTTCCTCCCATTGCTTAATATCTCTATTCGCAAATATGATAATATGCTCATTACCATTAACACCTGTAACTCTTGAGTAACAATTTGGCTGCAGTAAGCAAAACCAACATCAGTATTCTTGATTTCTGGATATAATTATATACTATCAGAAAGATAACACCACCAAGTCAATATTTACAAAGGATCATCAAAAGCTTGCATGCACAAAGCCATTCAAAATTTAGCTTCAGTTAACATTGTCCTATTTATTTATTTTTATTCTCATTTTTTTTATAAGAACTAAAAACTTCTAACAAATAAGAAGATTACAAAGAGGTGGACTGACAGCTCCACAAAAGAAATCTTAGGGTGCACTTAAATCAAGATGCTGTGGCTTTTAAGTCAGCAGCCATGTGATAGAGTCACTAAGTGTCAGGTATAAGTTGGAGTGGTAAACATTAGCTGTCGTGTAACAAAAGTGTTTTACCAAACACAAGCTGTTGTGCTTTCAAATTTAAAAAGTACAAACACAAGTGTCTCAAACATCTCCTTAAGCAAGCTTACAAAGGAATCAAAAGAAGAAGACTATATATGCATATATCAGCTTCCCAAGTTTTAAGGAGTATCCTTGAATTTAATAGAAACCAATGCCAAAACTGAAGCAAGAAAGCAAACTTTTATCCACATGAAAACCTTCCCAACTAATATCTTGACAAGCTTTCCTATTTCTTCCATCCAAAGAACTGAAAACTGCTAACACCCAACAATCCCATAATACTCTTACCTTCCAAATCCATATAGTTCAAGGGATAAATTCAAAGAACCATCCACCAACAACCACAAAGTTATTAATCTTTAAGACTTTAGTAATAGCCAAGTGAATCTATCACCTCCTAACAGTTTATGTAAAGAAACTTTCTATGGCACGAATATGAGATAGGAGCAACAGAATGAGCAAAGCAAGAAAAGATAATCCACACTTCACATCAGTGATTAATCAGATGAGCAATGCTTCCAGCCCTTGTGGCATCAATGACTCGTTCATCATCAATCCGGAACATGTAAGTTCCAGCACCCTGCAGCATCATTTTAAAATTCAGGAATTCAATTAGGATTTAACCCACTTCAAAGTGTATCATACAACTATTATAAGTCACTGTGGTACTGCAATAATGCTGACAAACACAAATGCAACTATGACAATATTCTAAGAATACATACCACCAATGTAGTGTATATGAAGTGCTCTCTCCGATCCGCGATAGAAGGACAAACAAGTTCCCTGGTGTATTCAATCAACTAGAATTAGGCAATGTACAATATTCTCAATGTCCAATATACTTCTCAAAAGGTTATATCAAACTTACAGAGTATATCACTTCACCATATCCGCAGCTATGTGTGGATGCTTTGCAAATATGCCAAACCCGTGAACACCTGATTTCCCAGAGCCATTAAAATTGCATTGACACGAGGGAGAATTAATGACCCTATGAAATTCTGAACATAAGCAAGACATAAAATAGATCATAAAAAGGGCCAATGCATCAGCTTTGTATTCCTGTACAACAATGCATTTCATATATTGTAATAAACATATTTAGAAAAAATTGACTGACATAAAATCACAAAATATTTTTTCACTACAGAAGAAGAATCAGCAGAAAATTCAATGAAACTGTAATAGTAAACACACAATTTAGTTTCATTAAACTATTCATTACACCAAACTGTTGTAATCCCATATTCTTAAATACAGAGAAAAATATCAATAAAATAAAGACGCATATATCAAAAGAACTTTGAGAAGAAAATAATATAAACATTAAATAAATTTTGATGTCAACCAACCATCCCATGCCTCGTGCAAATAAAAATTGAGGGCTTCATTTTCCAATATATGAGATTAAACTGAACAAAAGGTATTACAAATGTGCCACGATATGGATGTTATGTATCTAGCAACTGTAGACATAATCAGTGAACCCCAACTAAGGTTGATTTCACCATGAGCCTCATTAAAGTCATTAGAACTACATATAGAATTACATATATTATATATCCTTCCATCTATTAGACAAGTTCTTTAATTCTACAAACCAAAACAAGTGCTTTATTTTCAACTTTGCAAGCTTCTACCAGCCAAAACTTTAACTGGACTACAAAATCCAGTGAACAACAGTTTATTACTCACAAAATTCAGCACAGATGCCAGCATAGGGTGCCAAACACATTTATGTAGTAAGATGGAACCAACATGATTTCGCTTGCGTAAACTATGGCTGAAAAAGCATGCCATCCAGCAACAAAGGATTATATAAGTCTTCTAAATGATGACCAGTTGTCCACTAAGAAAGCAAAATCCCCGTGAGGGAAAACAAAAACCATACCATACCTACTCACCCCTTTTACAACTTTACCCCAAAACCCTTCTGAATTGAGTTGAATGGAGAAAAAAAAAAGGAATCTTGGAACTCCTTAATGGCAGAAGCCCTAAGTGAAGCTAGTAGACAGATTATATCCCACAAATCATTAGTATTGTCCACTCTTAAAAAACACAATTATTTCTTACTTGCAGTATTTACCCAAAACAGAGCTGCTGCTGCACAGGTCCAGAGAGTTTTAGCCTTGATTCCCTTGCCAAAAGCAAAAGTATTCTCCATAAGAAGTGAATCACAAGAGCCCAGATGACACATAAAATCTCAGCCTCTTAGCACAACCTATTCGTCAAACTTGAAGTGCCAAATCAATGAACAGAAAGATGATTGGAAGTTTCTGCAGTTCTTTAGCATAACACAAGAAGGAGAAAGACACATAAGAGGGAAATTTCTTTGCATCACTTCTCTGGCATTTAGTTTTCCTTGCGCAAAGCCCACTTCAAGACAACTTTTGGGAAAATTCTAGCCTCCCAAATCATTCTAAGGGTTTAAAATCAGCCAAAAAGACATCATTAATCAACTACCATTCAATTTCCAAACTCTTTTATTTCCTTCAATTCATCAATAAAAATATTTTCTAACCAAAACAGAAGCAAACTTCTGAATTTATCTATCACTCAAGTTCCTTTTGAAGTTCTCATGCTAATTTAACAGACAAAATCATACTCGAATATATAGAGGCATTTCATAGGGCAAAGCCTATAGAGATGAGCGAAACAACACAGTTATCATGTCAATCACAGTTCTTTGGAGTTAGATTTGGAATTAACTTGTGAAATAAAAATCTGATATGGTATTTTAAGATTTTTATGCCCAGGAACAAAAGAGAAATATATTAATAATATAAAATGTACAGAGGAAAGGGAATAAAAGCCTACAAAAACAAGAACAATATGTCCCAAACACCAAAAGCCGAAGCCCAAAAAATACAGTCAACAATCCCTGAACCCTATTAAGCTAGGACTGCCTTTATGACCACCAATAAGTGATTCATCCACCACAACTGCTGGCTACATAGCATGACCTGCACTAAAGCAATTAAAGTTACACTTCATGTACCTCAAAACATAAAAATAAAAATATATATAGTGGCAAATATGCAATATATAGATTGGACAAAAGACAGAATTAAAAAAATGAGCATGTTTGGAGCACCAGAGGCATAACTGAGTTTATAATTTATATCTCACACCTAAAAGGACTTTCCATTGAGCAATTCTTTCAAACTAAGAACTACATGATTCACTTTCTCTCAACTTTCAATTATGTGAAAAAAACAACAACAAATGAGAATTAAAAACAAATGGACTTAGAGCACACCAGTAAGTTTTGCCCAAATAATACCCCAGGCAAAAGTTCTTGGCAGTCATCTAAACTGGCAGCCAACACAACCATCTCATCATAATCATAGCCATCATTGTCCGTATTATTAATATTGTAACTCAGTTTCAGGCAGTTCATCTTCTTCATCTCCATCTTCGTACTTGACCTGCATTGTACAAAAAAGTAACCCAACAACTTTAAAAATATAACTTAGAAAGCCCTAAACAGTTTAAATAACCAAGGAAAAGATATGAAAAATGTACACGATGTCGATTACTCTCTGAATCATATCCAATAACACAACCAGAATACCAATCTACATCCAACGGCCAATAAACCTGTACTCAACTAACTTAACTTCAATTGGTTAAAATGTATCTAACGAGTTAAAAAATAAAAAAGGGATAGGAACTAAGGAGTAAATGCTGCCTTGCATTGTAACCCAATGAATGACTTTGGATCAACACCATCAAAACTAAACCCGTGAAAAGAGTATTGCTCATCAAACCAAAATTCGGCCAAAAAAATTGCTAGAAAACACAATTTAATTGATAGACTCACCTCACCCATCGCTTGGTAGTAGACGAAACAGACAAAATCCTCTTACTATTGAGCTTAGAATCACTGTTCTTTCTCTTTAAATTACCGCTAGTACTAACCCTATTCAAATTAATATTGTTAGTTTTATAATTATTTATACAATCCCTCAATCGTGGACCATCAAAGGAGCTTAAAAAGCTGGAATCCACCCCCAGGTTACCAACTCACTATTCCCAAACCTTCTCCTCTTCTTCAAAACCCTCAAATCATAATCAATTTTATCTTCTAATTCAGCAATTTATTCTTTCACAACTACAGGTTGAGCCTCACGTGTCAGCAGGGACTCGAAAAAGGAAGAATTTCGCCGAGGTTTTTTTGGAGCTACGAGAGTACACATTGACAATGGAGGGTTTGAGCTCGGGATTGTCGAAATGGTTAACCAAGAACTTTCGAGCTTTGATTTTTTTAAACATAACGCTGGACGAAGCGCTTGCAGTAGCGCTGACGCGGGCTGAGTAGACACGATCCAAAGAGGCGTAGCGAATGGGAGTGCCGGTGTTGTGAATGTCAATATTAGTGTCTTCTTCTTCGTCATCGTCGCGTTCTTTCGGGTGAAGTTGCTGAGGAAATGCCATGGATAGGTGTCAGTCTGTGTACGGATTTTGTTGGGGATTTAACGCTAGGGAGAAGATGTGTTGTATTGACGTTTCTTTTTTCGGTTTTTTTTTTTTTTGGAGGGAGAGATTTTCCCTAAATCACCCCTTTCGCGCCTTTTTAAGCACGAGGTACAATCTAATTTTGCAAAATAATATAAAAAATAATAATATTTCTTATCACTGTGTTGACTTTCTCGGTTCTCTCCACTACAAAGGGGCAGCAATCCAGAAATTTTGTTGGGTTTATTGTAAATAGGTTAATGG